>APFE030935693.1:360627-377580 GCA_000404065.3 Pinus taeda
AAAAAAATAAAAACAATAAAAAGGAATTATAAAATAAATAAATTAAACTTATTTATGTATCAAACATATCAATTAAAATATTTTTAGGTTCTAGGTAAAACAATGGGAATAAATAAATAATTAATTAATTAAATAAATAAATAAAAATTATAAAATAAAATAATAATAAATAAATAAAATAAGAAATCATATATATTTATGTCGGCTTCTTTGTAAAAATTAGGGATCTAGGTTTATTTATACCCAGGTCGGAAGGCTCTTCTCTCAATAAGCTTTCATTCATATTCTTTCTGATTTAGTCCTGATGATAGACCCCCTTTAGGGTTTGAAACGTCGACAAAATGAGCACGAAACTGTGGATAATCCGGATCATGCCACTGCAAAAAACTACCACAGAAGCTTAAATTCATCCACATCCATTACAGTAGTTTCTATTGTCCCTTCCAATTCTTGACTAGCAGTGATTGTTCTCTCTCTTTAGGTTTTTTGAACTATTTTCTTTTTCATCTTATTGAAAGTGAATAATTTTAATCGAGACACTTCATTTGTGCTTAGGTTCCTTTGCATGAATTACTATAAGCTTAGGCTCATATGGGATGGTAACTCTGATCTTGTAAGCTTCACCATAGAGGACATCACCTTGTTAGGTGTTTTTTGAAGTATTTTCCTTTTCATCTTATTGAAACTGAATAATTTTAATCAAGCCACTTCATTGTGCTCGGGTTCCTTTCATGAATTAATATAAGCTTAGGCTCATATGGGATGACACCTCTATTCCTATAAGCCTCACCATAGAGGACATCACCTTTCGAGGTGTTTGCTCATCCTTTGATATATTTCGACCATCTCCTCCTAAATTTTCCTCTTCTTTCTTCTTCTTCTCTTCTTCTTCAAGTCTCCCTTTTTCCACTTCATCTTGTATTATTTTCTTCTCGTTTTCCAACTCTTCAATTTTCCCTTTTGCTTCTTCTTTGACTCTAACTTTTACCTCATTGGTTGGTGTTCTTACTTCAATTTCCACTTCTCTTTTAATGTTTTTCCTCATCTCCTATTTTTTATGCTTCTACTTCAATTGGCTTCTTCTTAGCTTATTCCCTTTTTCTTTTCTTCCTTGAATATTTTTCCATTATTTTCACATCATCCACACAACCCTTTCCTTTCCTTCAATTTCTACTATTGCCTTTGCCTTGGCTTTAACTTTTTCTTTAGTTCCTTTGACTTGATATATTGCTTCCTCCTTAGATTTCATTTTTGAGGATCCATATTTTGCTTTAGTTGCTTTCTTTTCAATCTCTTCATTTAGTATTCTTCTCTCATCCTCAAATTTGCATTTATTGTTCTTACTTTCTTGAGATTTTTCCTCTTGTTGAATTCTTATTTGCACCTCTTCACATGAGAGTGCCATTCTCTTTGGTCTTAGTGGATGTTACTCATAATCATGATTGTTCCTAAAGAAAAGAGGTTTGAATCCTTTCCTCCTCTAATCTAATTTATTCTTTTCTTATATTTATAAGACTTCTAGAAAATTTCCCTACCTTTGTTTGGATCATATAAGTATTTAGGATTACATGTGGTCTCTTTAAGGGTCTTTGGTTCATCAAATTGAATATTATACCTATAAAATGTTGGCAATCCACTTAGAACCTTTGTATCTTCACCTTCTCCTCTGCAATGTAGCCCACATATCTAAATAGCTCCAAAATAATCTTCTCATATTCCTCCATAGTCATTATAGCATACCCAACCTCTTAATGTCCAATTAAGGTTGCAAACTATCCAAACCCAACCTCGTAAGTCACCTTAAGGAAGTGGGGATATAATAATTCCTCCCTTTGCAACCATCTTGAAATTTGTTTTTGAGCCTACCATCATTTTCTACTCATGCAGACTATCCAGACCCAACCTCCTAGGCCACCTTAAGGAAGTGGGGATATGATAATTCCTCCCTTTGCAACTATATTAACACTTGTTTTTGACTCTACCATCATTTTCTACTCATCGAAGGCTTTCCAATGATTTGACTCATATTGAGAGTGGGACATCAAGATATGGTCCTTGGGAAATTTTATACTAGTGTCACATAAGCATGTATGTACACCTACATGTGGTAGATAGTCTCGAAATAAATGCCACATGTCACCTCAAGAGTGTGCCTTGTTGGCACTATGGCCACTTGGCCATGCCATGTCTTTTCCCCATCCAGGCATAAATTACTTTTACTTTTACTAACCGAGTTATGACTTAATCTTTGTGCTTGAATTATGAGGCCAAATTCCAATGAAGAATAACATTAATTTGTTACCCACTTCAAGGCTTCATTCATTGTAACTTTATTATTTACTATCAATGTCCAAATTAAAATATTTCTACCACTTTTCCAAAACAATTATTTCTTTTGATATTTCTTTTGTCCCCACCTTATGCCTAACATATCCTTACCTCTGCACAAGCTTTACCTTAGCACTTTTGGGTCATTATACCTTAGCACTTTTGGGTCATTTAAATTGCACTCTAAGTTCATACCCTCCAAATTGCACTACCCATACTTATTCAACCAAGAGTTGTCTTTAGTGAGACTTTTTGGAAGCTTTTTCGGTGGATTTTTTCGGTCTAATTTCTCTAAGATCTGGCAGGAATTTATTGAAATCACAAGTTTGATGGGTAACCCCTGTACAATAGAAGTGCCGATTTTTCTGGTCTAATTTCTCTAAAATCTGGAGGAATTTATTGAAATCACAAGTTTGATGGGTAACCCTGTACAATCGAAGTGCCCTACAAGTTTTTCAGGATTTTGAATCCATATATACAGTCAAAAAACCAATTTAAATAACACAAATTAATATTTCACCTCAAATTTTTTCATCTGATTTCGGGATGAGAAAGTTAAAAAAGTCACACTAAAAACAACTCTGACTTTTAGTCATGTGTAGAAAAGTTTCCAAGTCATCCATTCTCTCACAAAGAACTCAGTAATATCGCACAAACTCATATACATTAATATATACATATACATATCTTTTAGTGGAATTAACAAATATTATTTCCAAGAAAAGAGAAGTTAACAGTGAACAAATATTATTTCCAGGAAAAGAGAAGTTAACAGTTAACAGATATTATTTCACTCCTAACCAATTCTTTCTTTAAAAAAAAACTGTTGCCCACCAAAAATATGGGGAAAAAGGCAAGATTTCCACCAAATAAGGAGTGTCTTACCTATATTTAGGTTTAAATTTTGAAAAAAAATATCATTTAAAAATATTTCCACTTGGAAAATATCAAATTTAATAAATTAGTTCCATTAGATAATTAATGGGAATTAAAGCCTACTTAGCTACTTTAGGCTTTAGATTTGTTTTTCATGCATTATTTCTCTCCATGTAATCTGGATTTACCATTAGAAAAATCATACAACCATCATAACTAATAAATAATGGTAGGTAGTAACTCTTATATTTATTACCATCTTGTTTCTATTTACTTTTTATGCAAATACTTGCTTAAATTATGGTGGGCTGTAACTAATGGCAAATAGGTTATTTACATGAGTATGAGCTATTTTCAAGGTTTTTAATTATACAGCTTAACAATGAAAAAATATTGCACAAATCTTTAAAAATCATGGTATAAATATTGCAACTACATCCAGAAATTATGGCAAAAAAATAAGGCATTTATCCACACGGCACAAATTTGTATTAAGACCTTCAAAGTTGTGGTCCAATCAAAGGTTTGAAAAATAATTTTGTCAATAATTTTGAGAAATAAATACTTATTTTTCAAAGTTAAACATTATAACTTGGATTGGTTAATGTTGTGCTAACAGTGGTCAATGGGCAAATATATTGTTATAGTCTTGCCATGGTAGGAACTAATAATTCAAAGTATCCAAGAACATTTACACCCATATTCCATGATTGTGCTTGTATGAAAGTAACTATCACTAGCACAACCATATAAATTAAATGGTTGGTAAATGTCAATAGGCATCCATCCATAATATGCATCAAAACACTTACTTCACGATACATATCACTAGCACAACCATATAAATTAAATGGTTGGTAAATGTCAATATGCATCCATCCATAATATGCATCAAAACAGTTGCTTCATTTAAAAAGAAAAACATAAAAACTAATTATATTATACCTTTATTTTAAATAATTATTAATCATAAAAAGAATTAAGATATACATGAAACATATATATATTTGAAAAAACATAGAACAAGACTCTTAACCATGGAGATTTAGCCCCACTTTACCCTGAAGTTTCTTTATTTGTAAATAAGTTTTGTTACAATACCATGGCTTGTCAATACCACATGTCCAAAAAACCATAACTCACTTCATATGACACTTGTTCATATGACATTTTTTAATTAATCAATTTAATTAAAAGAGTAAAAAAGGCATAACTACTTTGGAGATAAATTCCAACCATTGATTTGTATATACAACTATGAATATTCTAAAATATTCCATACAGGTTAAATCCCTACCATTGGTATAGTAATGATTGATAATTAAAATAAAAATTTGGAAGACCTATTCCAAAACAGACACGTGTAACTAGATACCATAGAACTAAATACAAATGATAATTCCCACGGAAGCCTAAATGGCTCTTAAACTTTATAACAACTTAAAGGATTTTTAAGCTTACGAGTTGGAACATGCATTATGCTCCACTACCCACAATTACTCACTGACATTCATTTAGTCGGGTCTAAAGTTCCCAATTTAATCTTATAACATACCTACAAGCTTCATGCATGTACCAACAATTTCCTTAAATAAATTAACTCATATATTATGTGAAGACTTTCCCAACTTAGTCTTCACTCTATAACATTGATATTTCAAGATTGTCACTCAATCCCTTCCATAGGCCACATTCGTCCATCCATATTTGAGATTAGTGTCCAACTCAACACTAGTTATAAAACATTGAATAGAAATATAAATTCGTTAATAGAAAGGATTTTATGCACTTATCTAACTTATAGTAGCTTGCTAAACACTGAGGAAGGGAGATCCACTCTCCACCCAACCACACACACAACTACATGGTAGTCTTTCTTGCAGTCGATCACCCTCGAGCCATATTTGATGCCTTATGGAAAGCTTCACATAGGGTCACTCAAAATCACAAGCATGTGGTGAATGTGAAGGCCACTCTCCTTCACATGCAAGGTTTAGGAATTGCACTATTGGGAATCGGGAAATACTAAGAGGGGGAGGGAGGTGGTGAATCAGTAATTATAAAATTTTATAATTGTTTAAACAATCATTCATCAATATGAAAAATATACACAACAAAAAGGCACTCACATCGCATATGTACATAGAGATTTAACGTGGAAACCCTTCCGAGAGAAAAACCACCAAAGCTTTGTTTATATTATGATGTAAGGTGTTTGTGAGCACCAACTCACAAGAGGTTCCAACCCCCTCACATCAGCAAGCACTGACTTGCTTAAGGCACCAATCTCATATCTATGTAGGCACCATCCCGCTTCTCCTAATCTGATATACTTTTTCATGGGACTTTAAAACTAAGACCCCTAGCACCTTAATTCATTTTTTGGTAAATTCAGTGCCTTCTTCCCAGTCAAACCTCCTTTGCAACTCCTCGGCCTTAACAAGATTCTCAATTTTTTGCATGCACACACACTACCTCTATCTACAACGTCAAAATTCAGCAATACACTCACTATGAGTCCCTGCTACTCTTTGTTTGTGCTTACTCCACACACATTCACATAATACTTCACTGTTGTTCTTTTCTTTTCATGAATTTTACACACTGCTTGAGAACAATAACTTCACTTACTCCTCATTGGGGTCTAGAGAGAACTTCAATTAACTTATTGTGGCTTGAGATTGTACTCCATCACCAACTTAACTCGTGTCTAGCTTGTGAACTTACAGTGCTATAATTTTGGCACTTTGTTCTTATCATTATAGTGTCAAATCTCGACCTCCCCCATTTTCACCATCCGCAGTCCCTCGCATCTCATGTTTCTCTTTTAAACCTCACTGTCCTTTTCACAATCTCCATCTTTTTAAATATTGCACACAGTTGGTCGTTATCCATCACTTCTAATTATGAGATAAAATCCCATGTTCTCGCACTTCTCAATTGTCTAGTTGTGCAACCGTTTCTTTAATTTTGTAAAGAGACCTGATATCGAATCCTTAGTTGTACATGTCGTTAAAGTCTTGTCCCTTTTATTAGTGTCACATATGTGATTTTGTTATGCAACCAACTCACAAAATATAAGAAAATATAGATCAATGACTTGAGAAATAGCCTCTTCGAGGGGGAAAGCTCCTTTACATCACATAAATGAACAATTATTGGATGATACAAATGATAATACCTCCTTGGTATATATAGGAGTCTAAAGGATCACAATATAATCAGAGCCTACATAACAATAATAATATAAGGGTACAATAATAACAATAGTGGGCTTCTATGGGGCACAACAATAACAACATGGGGGATACATGGGCACAATAATAACAATAGGAGGCTACACTAACAATAACAATAAGGGGTCCCGGATCCGGGTGTTAACACTGCCTTAAATGGCATTCATGCGCACTTAAGACACATGAGGCCGCCACCTGCTCCGCAGCGTGGAGCCCCAGAAGCAGAACGGAGGCGGGGAGAAGGTTTTTATGGTCTTGGCACGGCGCAGGATAGCGCCATTAATGGCGAACGAAGCCCGACGCAGTCTGTGGAGCAGTATTTACAGGCAACAACTCAGTAATTTTTTCATTATGCCTTCGGTCGAAGAATACTCTGTTCGGTTTGTTATGAGTTCTGTGGGTGAGGTCGAGAGGGAGCCCCACCTCAGAGGGGAAATTCGAGTTGGTTCTGGCTCGAATTGGCAGCCCTTCAACTCATCCGGTGTTATACGCTCTGGAATTCCTTCTTCAGTTTGGGGTAAGTGCTTCATCCGCGGTAATTTCAGTTTTTCTGGCTCTGTATCTCGGTTCAGTGTTTCCATTGTCTTCTGCTCTGTTTCTCAACTCGGTTCGGAGTCCTTGGATGCTCTGAGGAGCAATTCTGGTTTCCACTTTGCCTCGTTGAAAGTCACAGTCCTTATTTGCACCATGAAGCGACCTGGGAAGCGTTCTCGCTCCGGGGATAGACCTGGCAGTAGCAAACGACCCCCTGCTCGCCCTCAGTCCACTCCTCTGCTCACCACCATCAACCTCACTTCTCCCCCTGAGGATCCTCCTGCATCTAACCCCACTCGCCATCCGATACCCAATAGCGCTTTCCAATCGACCCACTTTAAATTTCAAAGCAACCTGAACCGCCCCCTGATTTCAGCCCAGATAACCATCCTGATGACGGAGGAAATCAACCAGGTGCCTCCAATTTCCTGCATAGACCCTAATTCTTCCAACAGCAGTGACCGTTCCTCTGCCCAATTTGCCATGGCTGCAAAGAAGGATGATGCACCAGTGATTCAGGTCGACTCGCCTTCTCCAATTCCTCCCCTGAGTGACTGCATCAACCTAATCCTGGACCTTGATGCTGGCAACACCGACAAAGACCAGGAGGGCAACGTGTCGCATGAAAAAGACGGGCTCAGCCAAGACGACGCGTGTCAGCAAGCCGAGGAGACACAGGGGGAAAAGGACAGTTGAACAGATGGCTCTTGTGTTTGCACTTTTTGGTTTTTGGAAGCCTGCTTCAGGTGTTTGGCTCAGTTTTGAGAATTATCCAGCCGCGGCGAATGCAATTGTCTTGGTCTCAGTACTCTCTCTCTCAGTTTCTCAGTACTCTCAGGGTTACTAGTCATATGCTTAGTCTCAGTACTCTCTTTCTCAGTTTCTTTGTAATGCCAATGAATTTGGCGGTCTGTTCTGTCTATCTGGTTGTTAGCTTGGATGAAATCCCCATCTCTTCTACTATGGGGAATTTTTGTAACATATGTGACGAGCAGGCTTCTGTAGCTGCCCCCTCTTGTAATTTTATTATGTGTACTAGTTAATAGAAATAGCATAGTCTTTTACCGAGAAAAAAAAAAAAAAAAACAATAACAATAAGGGGAATACACTAGTATTATAGGGACCTAACATGCCCCTTTCCTTCAAAAAAGTGTTGTCCTCAACGCTTGAGTAGTTCCAGATGCTTTTGTATAAAAGTCTCTTCCTCCCATGTGGAATCTTCAGCGGGTAAGTTCTTCCACTTAATGAGATACTCTGAAATTAATCGATTTCGTAGCTATTGGGTTCTTATTTCCGTGAATGCTTGAGGTTCAAATATGAAATTTCCTTCTTCGTCAAGTTCTGACAACGTTGTTTGAACTAGGAGCTTTGCCACTTATAACCTTCTTTAAGCATGAAACATGGAAAATTGGGTGTACTTGGGAATATGTAGGCAACTCTAATTTGTATGCCATAGTACCAATATTTTGCAGCATCTTGTAAGAACCATGGTACTTCGGTGATAATTTATTATCCTTCTTAGCTTACTTGAGGGACATTTGTTTGTATTGTTTTAGCCGTAAAAATACCCAATCACCTACATCAAAACTTCTTTCACTGCGATGCTGATATGATTGTTGTTTCATTTGATTCTATGCAAGAGTAAGGTTACCCTTTAAGAGTTGGAGAACTTGTTGTTGATGCTTGATGTGATCTTCCATTATTTGAACCTTATAATTTTCTCTTAAAGATTATGTGATGGATGGTGAATGATATCCATAAAGTGCCATAAATGGGGTCATTTTTGTTGGAATGTGGAAGGAAGTGTTATACCACCATTCAGCTAGAGGTAACCACTTGACCCATTGTGTTTGTTTATTAGATACAAAGCAATGAAGATATACTTCCAAACATTTGTTCACTATCTCAATTTGCTCGTCAGATTGAGGATGATAAG
This sequence comes from Pinus taeda, assembly GCA_000404065.3. Lineage (NCBI taxonomy): Eukaryota > Viridiplantae > Streptophyta > Pinopsida > Pinales > Pinaceae > Pinus > Pinus taeda. Next base: position 369,538 of record APFE030935693.1, read on the forward strand.
ATGAGCTATGAGCTAATTGAGTACCAAGACAAGAAAATAATTTCGCCCAAAAATTTCCAGTGAAAATGGGATCTCTGTCACTTACAATAATCTTTGGGTTTCCATGTAGCTTTTGAATTAATTCCATAAACACAATAGCAATTGTACTGGCTTTAAAAGGATGCGATAATGCACAAAAGTGTCAATACTTGGTAAGTCTATCAACTACCACCATGGTGGCTCTCTTTCCTTCAGACTTGGGTAAACCTGTGATAAAATCCATTGGGACCTCCTCCCAACGCTTACTTGGAATGACTAAAGGTTGTAACAAGCCCAGGGTCTTAATTGTCTCAAATTTATTTTGTTGAAAAACCAAACATTCTGCCTCAAACTTTTGAATATCATATTTAAAGCCATCCCCAAAAAAATCCCTAGTGCCCTCCTAAGGGGGAAATGTGCAATTCCAAAATAATATTTTGCTTGAGCTGGGAATTCTTACAAAGATATAAGTGATATTTGTACCATAATTAATCATTTTTCCAACTAAATGTGTCATATGTATTGGGATCTTGTTGCAAATTTTGAATGAGTGTCCACACTATTTCATCATTCTTCAATTCATCCCTTGATTTGGTTATCCAATCAAGTGGAAAATAAAAATGGAACAAAGCAATGCTTCCACATCCTCATCCTTTCTTGAGAGTGTATTTGCAACAACATTTTGCTTCCCTTTCTTGTAGATGATTTCAAAGTCATAACCCAACATCTTTGTGAGCCATTTTTGCTACTCTTCCGAAGATAATCTTTGTTCCAAAAAGTATTTAAGACTATCATGATCTATTTTTACCTTAAAGTATCTTCCCATTAGGTAAGGTCTCCATTACTTTAGTGCACGCAGTATTGCCAACATTTCCTTCTCATAAATACGTTTGTGTAAATACTTTCCTTTGATTGGACAACTTTCAAAAGTAATGGGTCTTCCTTCTTGCATTAAATCAACACCAATTCCATTTCCCGAGGCATCACATTCCACAATAAAGGTTTTTGTGAAATCTAGCGTAGCTAAGATCAGTGCTTGGCACATTGCCTCTTTAAGATGTTCAAAGGCCTTAGTTGCTTCTGGAGTCCAAGAAAATGCATCTTGTTAGATTTGAGACTTTTGTGATCCATCTTTCTTCAGTAATGTTGTTAGAGGTGCTACTACTCTCCCATAATTCTTAACAAGCTTGCAATAGTAGCCTGTCAACCCTATAAATACTCAAAGATGCTTTATGGTTGTGGGGATTTTTCATTCCTTAATGGATTTAATTTTTTTAGGGTCTACCTTAACACCCTCATGAGATACAAAATGACTCAAATATTCCACCTCATGTACTCCAAAGAAACATTTGGAGGTTTTTGCATATAATTGTTTCTCCTTCAATAGTTTGAGCACCCTGTCAACACGCTGAACATGATCCTTCCAAGACTTGTTGTAGATTAGTATATCATCAAAAAATACTAACACAAATTTTCTAAGGGTTTGAAAAAGGAACTCATCAAACTTTGAAATGTGGAAGGTGCATTAGTAAGGCCAAAAGTCACGACCACAAATTCATAATGACCCTCATGAGTTCTGAATGTTTTTTTTCGAAATGCCTTCAGTCTTCCTTATAATTTGATGATATCCTGGACGAAGATCCAACTTGGTGGAGTAAATTGTTCCATGTAATTCATCCAACAATTCATCAATTACCACATAAACGACACCCTAATATTAATTGCTAACGTATTTTGACCTTTCGAAATACTCCTCCACTTGCCTCTAAAACTACTTACCACTACTTTCTAGCCAACTAGCCTCCACAAACTTTGACTTTGCTCCATAGCTACCATATGTGCATATGGACTCCACATGGCAACACCTTGACACCTCCATGTTAACCTACCTGTCTATGTCATCGATACAAGCTGAGAAATAATATTCCCAATAACTAATGACCACCATGAATTTCTAGACTTGGCTTCTACACCTTGTATGGTCTATAAATTCACTCACCCTTTTGACTAAGGTTGATCCCATTACATATCATCTTGATGCCCTTGCAGGGAATTTTACTCCATAATTTTCATGTTTTTTTTCCTAATTCCCTCCACATAAGTGAACCTTGTAACCATGACTTACAAAATCATGCTTCCATATGTTCCTTTCAAAATCAAAATTAGGAATTTAATCCATCATTCTGATAGTAGTTGGATTTAAAACACTTCCCTAATTATTTTCTTCGAGGCACTTTGTTAAACACTTAATGTGTAAACTACATTTTCTCCATATATAAGTTGGTTTTTGGTCCACACAACCCCAACGTTGTAACTAGTAGCTTTTAACTACTTTGCAACATACCCAATGCTTTGTGTTCTCTATTGAAGCTATGGCACTTCTTGGAAAGCACCAATTTCCACCATATTATTGCTCTAGTACCACTTTGCAACATACCCAACAATCTAATTAGACTGTAAATCAACATTTTATAGCTTCGATGCCGATTTCCTCACTGTCCTACTATTATTGATCAATGCATGTAGACATGACAATGTAGCCTTATTTCAACATAATTAAGTCATTCAATGGATAATTATGCCATAGATACAAATGTAGGCTTAAACATATAAACTGAATTGAATAGATTCAATACTAATTCAATTAATAACATCAACAACATTAATTCAACATAGTCATAAATATATTAGGAACACTTTTCTTACGGGAATTTAACCATTGATGGTTCGTAGATGAAGGACATTTCACTCAACCATAAACTCTTGGTTGCACTCAATCTCTTTGCAATGAGGCCATCCCTAAGTTGAGGCTATGAATATGCAAGGATAAAATCACCTATGGTTGGTTCTCTCTCCATCACACAACTCAATTCGTATAATTACCAACCTATAACTCTTGTAGCTATCCCAATCAGACAGCCCTCTTTCCTTATTAGCCTACGTAACCCAAGGAATGGGATCCCCTTCTCTGCCATGCAATCCTCTTGGCTATCCCACTTCTCTCCAAGGATCCAACTCATACCAACTAGGGAATCTCATTGTTGGGGACTCCAAGGATTATCAATTGTAATTAAGTTTTCTTGATGACAACTATTTCCCATACACATATTGATAATTCATAGTTTGTTAATCCCTGTGATTGTCCCAATCAACCAACCTCCTTCCCTCAACCTACACAACACAAGGAATGGTAGTATAACTTGAAGAGGGGCATATACAAGGTTAAATTTATATGATATGACCCCAAGGGAGGGATATATGGGATTAAATGTACATGTAGTGGGTAAATATATATGTAATAGTGGTTAACCTAGTAATAAAGGGGTCACATGTGCAATATGTGAATATGTATATATAAAGACAATGTGGTCATTATTGAGAACATGTGATTTGGATATATGAATGTAGGGGGGTATTTGGAGGAGGTTCTCCTATTCATTAAGATGTTATTGTGTAACTCATCTTTCTTATCTATCTTGGAGTTGTGCTCCATGTTCACATTTGTTGCATATGGTCTATACTCTAGTTTGTTGTGCTATCTTAAGAATTTGGTTCACAACAAATGGGATCTCCTTCTCTACCATATAGTTCTCTAGGTTATCCCACGTCCTTCCAGGGCTCTAATATAGATTGGATAAGGAATCTCATTATTGGGATTCTAAGGATTCTCAATTGTAATTAAGTTAATCCAACAACATTAATATTCCCTGCACATAGACATAATTTCTACATAGTTCCATGCAACCATTTCCATAATTCTATCATAGCCATACTAAAGTAGCTTCAACTCAATGACAATACTCCTATTGAAGAATGAACATGAATCCCCTTGTTTTCATATAGCTCTTACACTTTGAGAGAAAAACCTTTTGTGAGAATGAATGTCAAAATCCCCTTACACACCCAAAATTATGTATTTATATTTGCATGCATGGGGGGACCATGTGCCTTCACAAGCCATGTATCTCTCTTACCCACTAATTTCAAGTTCAAAAGACTTACGGAAACATAAAGCAAAGGTTTAAAGAAGTCATGATTTAAAGACTTGGGCTTATTGATAAAATAATATTATCTTTCTTTGAGCCCCTTAAGCCACCTTTCTTTCCTTTCTTGTCAAGTCACAACCCCCCATTCTTTTGCCATTTTCCACTGATATCTTATAATATTTATCATTTAATGTATAATTTTGACATGTTACATCGTTCAACCTTTGGATATGCATCATGTACACATATGCATGACTAGTCCATGGATCAAAACCATGGATGTTATAAACCATGTGATACACATCTAGGAGGTTGGACACTTGACTTGAGGATGCTTAGGTCAAGGAGCATACTTCATGGAGGTTGCTGATGGACCTAAACATCTATGTTGAGGACAATCATTAAAGTCATGTGACCACATCTAGGTCACATGCCACATGATTAAAGTAAGAGTGCCTTGCATGAGGATATTTGGATAATGGATCACCATGGAAGAGAGAGTGTTGGACTAACATCTCCTCAGAGAAGGCACCCTCTTAGAGGATGCTCATTGAGCCTATGGAGGATTATGATTGGAGGGTGTTTCATTTTGGTGGTTAGATAAACTTTAATATGACACATTAGTCATCCTTGAATTATAAAACACTCAATGTCGGGTCACCTTGATAGTTTTTTTTTGTAAGTCAGTAAAAGTATATTATTTCACAAAGTTACATAAAATGCAAAGGTCTGTATAACTAGACAGAACATTCTGCTTTTCGCTTGGTCAATCAAAGTCTGTACTAAACACTATAAGAGAATCGGCCTGCAAACTAAGAAGACAGGCTTGACCAAGACACAGACAAAACAACACTGACTAAACTTTCCATATAGTACAAAAATCTTGCAGGAGCTAACCACGCAGGGTTGCCTGAACCAAAAGACAAAACTAAAGAGTGACTAGGATGACCTGATACTCAGAACATGATCAAAATTCAAACATGAAGTTATCATAGGCTGGCGGGCGCAGAGCAGAGTGCGCAAACATCTCTACAGCTCGAGTTCCACATAATCTTTGAAGGTGGCACTAGGGCCAGCTGCTGCATTAACATGTTCCGGTTTTGGAGCTTTCTGGGTATTCTGACGTTTCACCACAGGAACGTTGGTATCTTCCACTGGAACATCAACAACAATGTACATACCTTGTCGGATAGAGAGTTTAAAGAGCCTGGTGAAGGCCCCCAGATCTTCTGACAACATTTTGATTTCCTTTGTAAGCGACTTCGGGCAAATTTCCAGAGCGTCTAGTCTTGTAGAGTTTTTAGCCGATGCAAGCGTTGTGGCATAGTATGCCTCTTTCATGGATTCCCCCTGCTTGACGAGAGCTTTGGCCAGCATGGTTTTCATTCACCAAGCCTCACTCTGTGTCCGAACAAACTGTGTGGCTCTAGTGACCGGGGTCCCTGGATCTGAAATCCACTCTATTTCTTCCTCAATTGATTGCATGTCTAGCCTCTCCTGTTCCTCATTTACTTCGGCTTCAATCTCATCAATTTTCTTCTTCCCTTTGGCAAAGACTAAAGTTTCATATGCCTCCCTATCTTTTTTTAACTCTTTGTTCGCTGGCTCATTGCGACTACCCCCAGTTGACATAGTGTTGTTGTAGGTGACAGCGGGTGATGGAAACACTTCGGAGAACCAGACTGTTATGGAACCAGCTCAAGAAAAGATAGAAAATATAGATCAACGCCTTAGAATTCAGCCTCTTTGAGGGGGAAACCTCCTTTACATTACATAAATGAACAATTCTTGGATGATTCAAATCACAAAACCTCCTTTCTATATATAGGAGTCTAGGAGTCACAATATAACCCACAACCTAACAATAATAATATAAAGCCACAAAAATTAACAATAGAGGGATTCTATGGGGCACAGTAATAACAATATGGGGACAACAGGGGCACAACAATATTAATAAGGGGTACAACTGCAATAGTAATGGGGTAATCACTAGTATTATAGGGACCCAACATGCCCCTCTCCTTCAAAAAAGTGTTGTCCTCAACACTTGAGTAGTTTAGGATGCTTCTGTATAAAATTATCATCCAACCATGTGGACTCTTCAGCAGATAAGTTCTTCCACTTGATAAGATACTCTAAAATTGATCGATTTCGTAGCTGTCAAGTTCTTGTTTCTGTGATTGCTTCTGGTTCCAATATAATTTTTCCTTCCTCGTTAAGTTCTGGCAATATTGTTTGAACTGGGAGCTTATCGCCTAAAACCTTCTTTAAACATGAAACATGGAAAACTGGGTGCAATCGAGAAGCTACAGGAAGCTCTAATTTGTATGCCATAGTACCAATCTTTTGCAACACCTTGTACGGACCATAATAATTTGGTGATAATCTATTATCCTTCTTAGCTTGCTTGAGGGACATTTGCTTATATGGTTGTAGCCCTAGAATACCCAATCACCTACAACAAAACTTCTTTCACTGCGATGTTGATCTGCCTGTTGTTTCATTCTATTCTGTGCCAACACGAGTTTATCCTTTAAGAGTTGGAGGACTTGTTGTTGATGTTCGATGTGATGTTCCACTGCCTGAACCTTAGAATTTTCTCTTAAATATGATGTGATGGATGGTGGTTGATACCATAAAGTGCCATAAATGGGGTCATTTTTGTTGCTGTATGGAAGGAAGTGTTATACCACCATTCAGCCAGAGGCAGCCATTTGACCCATTATGTCTGTTTATCAGATACAAAGCAACGAAGATATCCTTCCAAACATTTGTTTACTATCTCAGTTTGCCCATCAGATTGAGGGATGATAAGATGAGCTATGAGCTAACTGAGTACCAAGACAAGAAAATAATTCTGTCCAAAAATTTCCAGTGAAAATGGGATCTCTGTCACTTACAATAATCTTTGGGTTTCCATGTAGCTTTTGATTGTTTCCATAAATGCACTAGAAACTGTACTGGCTTTAAATGGATGTGATAATGCACAAAAGTGTGCATACTTGGTAAGTCTGTCAACTACCACCATGATGACACTCTTTCCCTCAGACTTGGTAAACCTGTGATAAAATCCATTGAAACCTCCTCCCAACGTTGGCTTGGAATGGATAAAGGTTGTAATAGACCCGGTGTCTTAATTGTTTCAACTTTATTTTGTTGGCAAACCAAACATTCCGCCACAAACTTTTGAATATCTGATTTAAGGCCATCCCAAAAAAATTCCTTCTTAACCTATGGTAAGTTTTTAAAAACCGAGTGCCCTCCTAAGGGAGAAGTGTGCAATTCCATAAGAATCTTTTGTTTTAGTTGGGAATTCTTACAGAGGTATAAGCGATCTTTGTACCATAATGAATCATTTTGCTAGCTAAATGTATCTGACGTACTAGAATCTTGTTGTAACTTTCGAATAAGTGCCCACACTTCTTCGTCATTCTTCCATTCCTCCCTTGCTTCGTTTATCCAATCTAGTTGGATAATAGAAATGGCGCACAACAATGCTTCCACATCCTCATCCTTTCTTGAGAGTGCATCTGCCACCACAATTTTGCTTCCCTTTTTTGTAGATGATTTCAAAGTCATAACCCAACATCTTTGTGACCCACTTTTGTTGCTCTTCAGAGGATAATCTTTGTTCTAAAAAGTATTTAAGGCTATCATGATCTGTTTTTTACCTTGAAGTGTCTTCCCATTAGGTAGGGTCGCCATTTCTTAAGTGCATGGAGTATTGCCAACATTTCCTTCTCATAAATAGCTTTGTGTAAAAACTTTCCCTGATTGGACGACTTTCAAAAGCAATGGGTCTTTCATCTTGCATTAAAACAACACCAATTCCATTTCCTGAAGCATCACATTCCACAATAAAGGTTTTTGTGAAGTCCGGTGTAGCTAAGACCCGTGCTTGGCACATTGCCTCTTTAAGATGTTCGAAGGCCTTTGTTGCTTCTGGAGTCCATGAAATTGCATCTTTCTTCAATAATGTTGTTAGAGGTGTTGCTATTCTCCCATAATTCTCAACAAACTTGCAATAATACCCTGT
>APFE030935694.1:0-15209 GCA_000404065.3 Pinus taeda
ACCAAAACATATACCAAAATACCACACCAAAATCACCAAGGAAAAATTGTGTTGCCTCAACTGGGAAACAAGGAAGGATACATAGCCTACATATGATCCACCATCTCCCATGTAGCTTCATCGGGACTAAAGTGCTTCCACTACATCTCAACTTTCTTAATTGCTCGGTTCTAGAGCGTGAGCACCTATTTCTGTAATATACACTGAGGCTCCGGCTATAATTCTCTCTTTGGTTCCATTTGCAATATATACTAGTCAATCACATTATCAACATCTTTAACGTACTTCTTAAGCAATAACACATGGAGAACATCATGGACATTCACTATCTAAGGTAGTGCAAGTCAATATGATACTGGCCCAATCCTCTCAATAATGTTAAAGGGTCCATAAAGCCATGGTGCCAGCTTATCACATGACCTAATACAAAAGGATCTCTTCTTTGGTTTGATGTGCAAGTACACCTGTTCCCCAACTTGGAACTCATTGAACAACCTGTTCTGATGTGCATAACTTTTCTGCCTATCTTGTGCTACCTCTAGATTCTTCTTGATCACCTGCGTTTCCTGTTCTATGTCTACCAACATATCTAGTGCAATAAACACCCTGTTAACTGGATCACTCCACCTGATATGAGTATTGCAACTTTGCCCATACAATGCCTCAAAAGGACTCATCCTCAAGGATTCCACATGCCCATTGTTGTATGTGAACTCTACCAAGGGGATATACTCTTCCCACTTCCATTGTTGATGCATCACATATGACCTCAACATGTCCTCCAATATCCTGTTGACCCTCTCTATCTATCCATCTGTCCATGGATGATAAGTTGTGCTAAAGGCCAACTCTATGCCCAAACCTACAAACAACTCCTTCCAAAACTAGAAAGTGAACTTCGCATCCCTATCTGACACAATCTTCTTCGAACCACTATGCAATCTAACAACATCTCTAATGAATACCTATGCCACATCATTAGCTGAGAATGTAGACTTCACCAGAATGAAGTGTGAAACCTTCATCAACATGTCCACAATAACCATGATGGAATGATGTTGTCTCACTGTCCTCGGGAATGCTATGATGAATTCCATCGAAATGACTTCTGATTTCCACTCTGGAATCGCTATCAATTGTAGCATTCCAAATACATGTTTGAACTCTTCTTTCACTCGCTCACAGTCAAAACACCTAGCCACAATCTATTCTACATCCCTCTTTAAATTCGACCAATAGTAGTATTGCTTCACTATTGTGAGTGTCTTCTCATAACGTGGGTGACCCAAATATGGTTTCACATGAAACTCCCTCAAGGTAAACTTCTTCAGCTCACTACTATTTGACACATATATCTTGTCTTGGAACCTTACAAACCCATCTACTCTACGGAAATGGTCCACATCTTGTGCACCTTCACCTGCACCTGTACCACTACCTGTACTTGTATTGTCGCCTATACGATCCCCTAAACATATACCTTTACTATCACATGTACATGCACCTATACCTATGCTCTACTACAACCTATACACAATATCCATATATCTAACATCCTGCTGACCGGCTCACAAGATCCTACCATGTTAGTCTATCCCATAGGAGCTCATAGCTACTAAGTGATTTACATGTACCCGCCTACTAAGAGCATCTACCAGTATGTTCTCTTTACCTTTGATATATCTGATCTTGAAATCAAACTCACTGATCATAGCCAACCACTGAGCCTGCATACCATTCATATTTCGTTGGGAAAATAGATATCGAAAACCACTTTGATGACTCTTCAATGTAAACCTCCTGCGTAGAACGTAGTGTCTCCACATCTTCAATGCATGTATAATCGCTTCCAACTCAAGATCATGAGTGTGGTGGTTATGCTCGTGCTCATTCAATTTTCGGGACTCATAGCATAAAACCTGCTCATCTTGCATAAGGACTCCACAAAATCCTCTCTTGCAAGCATCTGTGCATACTATAAACTCTTTGTCTAGGTTTGCAATCTTTAACACTAGTACATGTATCAACAACTGCTTGAGCTGCTCAAAACTAGCCTCGCTCTCCTTTCTCCATTCGAACTTCTTACGTTTCCTCTGCAATGATGTGATAGGATAATAAATCCGTGACAAGTTCCTAATGAACCTCCTATTGTAGCCTGCTAAGCCCATGAAGGATCTCACGTCATCCACATTCTTAGGAGCTACCCACTCCTTGGAGACAACATGCCCCAAGAAGTGTACCTCAGTCTGAAAGAAACTATACCTTGCTGAGCTTAACATACAATTGATGCTCTCTCAACAATATCAACATTGTTTCTAAATGTTCGGCATGTTCTTCCTCAGTTTTAGGATATGCCAATATATCATCAATGAACACAATAAAGAACTTATCCAAATGCGGGTACAACACACAATTCATCAAGCACATAAACATAGTTGGATCATTAGTTAAGCCAAATGGAAAAACAATAAACTCATAATGCCCATACATGGTCTTGAATGCATTCTTTTAAATTTCCTCCTCTTTGATGCAGACATGATGGTATCTGGATCTCAGATCAATCTTCAATAATATTATTTCTCCCTTCAACGAATTGAACAATTCATCGATCCTTGACAAAGGATACATATTCTTGATAGTTATTTTGTTCAACTACATGTAATCAACACATAATTTGAGAGTACCATCTTTCTTCTTCATGAAAGATATGGTGTGCCCCAAGATGATATTCTTGGCCTAATGTATCCCTTGTCCAACACTTCCTTCAGCTACAATTTTAACTCAACCAACTTAGGTGTACTCATCTTTTAAGGTGCTCTTGATGCTGGAGTTTCCCTTGGCACTAACTCAATAGAAAAGTATACCTCCCTGTGAAGTGGAAAATTTGTAATGTCCTCAAGAAATACATCCCAAAACCACTGCAAAAATGGTTACTTGTTCAACACATCCACATCCTCAACCTCCTTACCCTTATCACTATAAATGTGTACTGCAAATATCTTGCACCCTTTCCCATGGTTGCACTTTTCTTGCATAATTGTCACCATCCTAACTGATGTAGTTTTCTTCTTACCCTATAAGACTCTTGGTTATCCATTTTCATCAATAGACTCAATGGATTTTTTATAGCAGTCTACCATGCTTATATGAAGATACAACCAATCCATGTCCAACAAGATATTGTATGAACCCAATGGTAATATATTCAAATGTGTTGCCATAGGCATACCATTTAAATCAAATTCACAAGCTCTTACTCGTTGATGAACTCGCCTCTTTGTAATTGTAGCCAACTACACTAACAAATACTTTGTATGCAATTCCTTACTCAAACCAAACTTATCCACCAAGTTAGGATTCACATATCTATAATTAGATCTAGTGTCAATCAAAATAGAAATAACTTGATCACAAATCTTACATCCATCTCAATGATAGATGCTTGATGGTCTGCCTATTTTTTATCCAATCTTACATAGATACGTGGAATAATATCACCAACATCCCCAATAGTATGAGCCTCTTACACATTGTATATCTACCACCCTGATTCTTGGACAATCTCTCGTATGATGATCCTTCCCAAAAATCCAACATTCTATAGGCTTCCAGCCTGTCTCCTTGTTCGGTTATCCTCATCAGAATCCTTATCCTCTATCTGATGCGTTGAACTTCTTAGGTGGTCAAAAATTCTTCTTGTTACTTGTATCCTGAGGCCTTGCTTGCCTTTTGTCCCATTTTACTTTGTTCTTTGAACTACCTCTCCAATCTGGCTTAGTCTGAGTTTTGCACTTCAATTGTTCATAGCCATTTATTAGCATTCGAATGGTCGCCTCCAATGATCTAGACTCATCGAACTTGATCCTGTCTTTGAATTCAATCGGTAATCCACTAATGAAAATCTGAATCTTGGCCTTATCCTCCATGAGATAAGGCACATACCTCAGTAATTCAAAAAAGCTTCTAGTGTATGCATCATCTATCATGGATCCTGTTAGTGTCAGTATATGCATACTTCCATCAGGGATCAAATCTGCTCTTTGCATTTTCATTTTAGGCGTCTCATACTAAATTTTTGATCATTCCACTAGGTCATGCGAAAATGGTCCATTGATGCTTGTCTTCTTCTTAGAAAATCAAATTTTCCCTCTTGAGGTACATTTGCTAACCCATCTCCGTGTTGCATTCAGTTATGGTTTCAATTATGTTATTTTTAGAGTCAAGGTAGTCATGTTCTCGTTAGCCCTTAGGGTTCATTTCCAAGGTAAAAAGCATAGTTTCAATGTAAATAAAGGGTAGCAAAGGTATGAGGAAGACCGATAAACAAATATTAATTGGTAGCAAGTCATGGTTATTGTATAAAGTTCTTATTTCACTGATGTAATTTTCATCTCAAAAACATGTTTTTGAGAAGAAAACAAAGTATTTTAGTTTGTTCATATTTTTTGATGTAATTCAAGTCATTTCATGTAATAAGTGTTTCCATAAGCTGCCCAAGCATTTCTCCTTGTTGCAAGAAATGAGCCATTGAAGAAATCAACTCAATCAAAGCATCATCCACCTGGAAAGAGACAAAGGAAGAAAAGCATTAAATAGAGATTTGAAGACAAAGTAAAAGTTACAAAAAAAATTATAAAGTGGGTATTTTCTAAGGAAAAATCAAAATCATACTCTATATAAGACATCAAAATCATTTTTCAAACTTCATCATGCTCCTTTGAAAAATAGAGAGAAGGGAGTTTAAGCGAATTCGTGGCCAAAGAAACCTTGGGCGCTATGCATAGAGCAAGGAGCATTGCGCATAGGGAAAAATGGTCAGGCGTTGCGCATAGAGAAAGGAGCGCTACGCACAGGGAAAAATTGTGGAGGAATTGCACATAGAGCAGGGAATGATATGCATGCAACCAAAGCGTTGCGCATACAACTAGAGCGCTCAGCATAGAGCCTATGTGCCAGTGTAATTTTGCATGGCGCTACGCATACAATAGGGCACTACGCACTTTTACAAGGCACTGCGCATATGGCCATCAAACACCAAAACTACCCTAAAAACCATCTAAACCACTCCTTTTTCTACTTAGATCCTCTAATCAAGTAAGTACACTCTTTAAACCATCCTCCCAACACTCATTTCATGATTTTTGAGTTTTTTTGCTATATAAATTTTCAAACCCTAGGTTGTCTAAAAGCCCTCCCTACTTACCATTTTCCTTCATTCCCACATCTTGTTGTCATATCAATCATTCCAAAATCCTATTGTCATATCGCTAAATATCATCCCTATTCCCTATTTCCTACAATCAAATACACTTATCCCCTATACCCTAATCCCCCAAACAAAATCCCTAAACCTCTACTTACAAAACAATCCCTACTAAAAAATACCACCCTCATAGCTCCCAACAGGGTAGTACTTCTCCTTGATGGCATCCCGGAATGAGTTCCAAGTGGGTGTAGCTAAAAATAGTGAGTTTGTACTTTCATCCTTCTACTCATAGTAGGTTTCCCACTAGTCCTTGACGTGCGGAGCTTCTGTGAGAAGTGCAAAAGTGATCTTTTCCTGGCTAGAAAAATCATGAATGGAAAATTTTCCTTCTAGCTAATTTGAAAATGAGATCTTAGATTAATTTTAAGGTATTACAGACTCATGTGCATGGATTTGCCTATATCACTTAGTGCAACGGATCGATAAGATTGCGAATAATATAGACAATGAGTAGTTAGAAAAACATAACAAACATACACACATAACACAACCAAATAATCAAGGAGTTCAGCCAAAACTCTTGGGCTACGTCTCCTCATCTAGCCTTCAGTGGTGACCTTTCTATTATGTCTTCAAGAATAGAGTTTTACAAAATGTGAGCTCAAATTGACTCTCAACACAATAGATGCAAAACATCAAGAGTTTACTTGAATCCCTCAAGTCTCTCTGAGTACACAGACTCTCCCTCTCGCTTTCTGTCTCTGTCTTCTCCTTTCCTCAGCACTGACTGCCTTGTCTCTATCATTCTATGGATTTTAATCCAATTGGTGTTGGTCTATTCATTTTCCCTTTCGGGATCTCTGGCTTCCGGCCTCTATCTTCTCAATTTCCCTTTGAGTGTTAAACAATCATTGTTAAACATCTTCAAGGATGGTGGCCACCTGTTATGCAATGGAAGGGACCGGTTGCACGTTAGAATTCCAAAAGCAGTCGTTCTCTGTTTACACAGAGAAACACTGTAAAAATCCACCCAAATTCCTTTTATCAGACCTGCAATATTATCAATTCCGCCCTAACTCCATTGGGTCCGCCTTTAAATCACTATAGCAAATCGCTTAGTCACGGTTCTCTTCATATTTGGGTTTATGGAAAAAACCCCAAGTACAAAGGAAAACCTGACAAAATGCTCCACATCAGACTTCAAATGTTATAATATCGCATTCATAATCCTTTCAGGTCTGCCTATATATCACAAGTCACACATTTCTTTTGGCTTCCGATCGCAGATGCGCCAATCGGCCTTATCGGCCATCGACGCATCGCATGGTCACTACCCTCCTTGGCATCACCCCTTATAATATTGCGATGTGATAAGCGATATCACAATCGCATATCGCTGATCCTTCGGGGCACGATTAAGTATTTATATATATATATTAGTAATGTGATAGCACGGTTGAATATGGATCGTTGATCTGTATGCTTGATTGATGGTCCTCGTTTAATTGTGCTGATCGCTATTGCACTTCCCATAAAGATGCCTCTGATTGACTCTGCCTGCCACCACCAATTGCGATATGCTGATCAGATCTGGAGCGTTGATTGGCCAGATCCAATGGCTCCTATGAAAGTTTTTCAAGCCTCCGATAGACTCTGTTTTTGGCCATTTTTCATGTTTTTTCTCTCCCGAGACTGTAATCCGCCTTTTGTGAAGGTTCATCTTTTGCAATAGTTTTTATTTTTGAAGACTTAGAGGGATTTTTAGATCTATTTTGGATCACAGCTTCCCACTGAAAATCTTTTGGACCACCAAAAGTTGATTTTAAGCATCAATCAAATGAGGATATAGCTTCCTCACTTGTCCAATTTCTATCCTTCGTGCACTGCTTGGTTTTGAACCTTTGAGTCCAATTCTGAGGTACTAACCATCCCCTCTACATGTAGTTATCACCTTCTTGTCCAGAACTGTGTCTTCCTGCAACTCATTGAGATATTCAAGAAACAGATCATCAATAGAAGGCTATTGACTTTGCTCTTTGGGATCTTCAATCAATGAAGTTTCGTACAATCTCAAGCTTTCTACATTAATGATTGAATAGATATGCATGTAAGCTGGAAAATCAAGGCGAAAAGTGTTTTCACCAATTTTCTCAAGTATCTTGGAAGGCCCATACCTTATTGGTTTCAGCTTCTTACCTTCACCTTGCATTCTGTCTTTGCTGATGTACAACCAAACTTGATCACCGACTTGGAAGTTATGCTCAGTTCAATGCTTGTCATGCCTTTCCTTGTACTTGGCCTGGCTTCTCTCCAGTTGTTCCTGTACTACTTGGTGAATTTCTTGGATCTATTTAATGAACTTGGTTTCTTTGTCCACATCATTGTGTCCATAAACTTATATGTCTTTTCCAAATACAAAATCTAAGCGAGACTATGGTGTAAAACCAAAACAAGTCTCAAAAGGAGATCTTTGAGTAGAAGAGTGCTTGGCTCGATTGTAAGCATGTTGCACATAACACAAATGTTCATCTGAAAGCTTGGGATGCTTACTGTAATAGCCCCTGAGCAACTGGATCACTGTACTATTCACCACCTATGTTTGGTCATCTGTTTGTGGATTAAATGTTGTGCTCTTCTTCAATTTGGTGTCCATCAATTCCCATAGACTTGACCAAAACTTCCCAACAAATCGGGAATATCGATTAGATGTAATGGAAGTGGGTAACCCAGAATGAGCCCAGACATGCTGAAAGAACAACTTCGTTGTTTGTTCAGCTATAATCTACTTGTTACAAGGTATTAAAACACATATTTTGCTGAACCTGTCCACAATAACATATGAATAATCATTACCTTTTCTAGATTTTGGCAATCCCCCAACAAAATCCATAAAAACATTTTCCCAAGGATGAGAAGGAATTGGAAGTGGAGTGTATAAGCCTATTTTTTTATTGTTGGGCTTTCTTTTAGCACACATGATACACGCTTTAATATATCTAGAAATTGTTTCATGCATTCTTGGCCAATAACAAAACCTTTGCAGCTGTGCAACTATTTTACTTACACCAAAAAGACCTGATATAAGAGAAGTATGTGCTTCTCAGATTATGTTAACTCTTTCAATTTGTGGAATGTGTAACTTTCCCAAACGATACAAGAGTTGTTCCTTAACATAATAATCCAATTCTTCAACTTGTTTACCATGACTTAAAGTTACATATGCATATTTAACCTCTATATCTTGAGCATATTGTTCAATGTATCTTTCACGCATTACTGAGTTATGCTTAAGTATGGTAGATGCATTTATGATCGGTCTGGATAACATATCTACAACCTTATTGTGTATGCCCTTCTTATATCTGATTATAAGATGAAACTACTGTAGAAAACCCATCCACATATAGTGTCTTGATTTCTGCAATTTAGTTTTTGAGTGCAAATATTGAAGTGGTTGATGATCTATATGTATAATTGTTTCTTTGCCCATTAGGTAATGTTTCCACTTTTTCACACTCTGTACTAATGCATACAATTCTTTATCATATGTGGGATAATTAACTACTATAAAATTAAATGTCTTAGAATGGTAGCATATGGGTTTACTGTGTTGCATCAACACTGCTCCCATGGCATAGTCACTGGCATTTTTTTCAATCTCAAATGGATGTTGAAGATCTGGCAGTACTAGTACTGGTGTTGTACTAATTTTTCCTTTTAAGGTGTCAAAGGCTTTCTGTTGTTTTCCTCCCCACTAAAACACCTTGTTCAATCTTGTTAAAGCATGTAAGGGAGCTGCAATCAAGGAAAAGTTAGCAATAAACTTTCTCCAATATTGTGCTGCTCCTAGGAAACTCCTAACTTCTGTAGTAGATTTTGGTTTGGGCTAGTTCACAATAAGTTCAACCTTAGAGGGATCTATCTTCAATTCACCACCCCCTACAATACAACCCAAATAATTAAAAGATGTTTTTCCAAATTCACATTTTGATAACTTCATATAGAGATTTTCTCTTTTCAAAACATCTAAAGTTTGCTTTACATGCTTCAAATGTTCTTCCCATATTTTACTGAAAACAAGAATGTCAGCTAAATATACAATTACCAAATCATCAATAAAAGGTCTGAGTACACCATTCATAACTCTCATGAAAGTGGCAGGAGAATTAGTTAAGCCAAAAGGCATAACCAGCCGTTCATACATCCCTTGCTTTGTTTTGAAAGAAGTCTTCCATGCATCTTGTTATGCTACTCTGACCTAATGATAGCCATTATGCAAGTCTAACTTGGAAAAGTAAACTTCTTCTTTCAATTGATCTAATAGATCATTAATGCGAGGAAGAGGATAACGATTCTTGATCGTTATTTTATTTAGTGCTCTATAATCAATGCACATCCTCCACAAACCATCTTCCTTTATCACCAACACGATTGGATATCTGCATGGTGATGTGCTTGGTCTTATGAACCCTTTATCAAGTAGATCATGTACCTGCTTCTTGGTCTTTGCATTCTCTAAAGCGGATAACCTGTACATTCTGATGTTAGGAAATGGAGCATCTTGTTGCAAATGAATATCATGTATTATTTCCCATTTGGGTGGCAAACCTTTAGCCTCTTGAGATAGGATATCGTATTCTAAAACAACTTTAACTAAATCAGCTTTCTGTTTCACATCACAACCCTCAAATACATTGGTTTAATTAGGGTTCTTTTCCTCTACAACCATTAGTAAAAATTGCTTGCATGAATTTACAATTCTTTTCATCTGCCCAAACTTTATGAGAGAGTAGTTATTTTTGAGTTTAAAATCTCTTACAATATATTATATTCCATCTTTAGTGAGTTGATACTTATTTTCAGTTCTATAGAAAATGGCTTTTCTATTATACAAGTAAGGACTTCCTAACACAATACCACATATATCCAAGGGAACTATATCTAACTCAACCTCATCTACTAATGTTGACCGAATAGCAAACCTAAGTTTACATTGTCTTGTCACTTATAGATTTTCTTTATCACATACACGACCTAATGAATAGGGCTTCTTGTGATGTGTGGTTAGTAATCCCAACTTCTTTACAATTGCTTCAGAAATATAGTTTACTTGTGATCCACTATCAAACAAAAGTATCAATCTTTTGATGCTTGGAAATAACTCTAATATGAAAAGGCTCATGTCTTTTCCTCTCATTTTCTTCATTATCAATGGAATGTGTAGAATTACTTGTAGATGCTTCAGAATTTTTACCTTTCACTACAAGAAAAAAGGTCATTGGCGAGGGTCATACCTGTGACGTACTTTTAAGGTCTGTCACCAATGTCGCATATGGTGATGGTCTTTAAAAAAGCATTGTTGTAAGTGTATATTATGATGGTCCTTTAAAGTTTGTCACCAAAGCCATTTTCAATGACACTTTTGGTGAGGGTCATTAAAGGCCCATCACTAATTCTCTCCTTGGTGACACTTTTGGTGAGGGTCGTTAAAGGCCCATCACTAATTCTCTCTTTGGTGACACTTCTAGTGACGATCTTTTATTGATCCTCACCGATGATCTTTTTGGTTACTTTTGGTGATGATTAATAAATCTTCGTCATCATTGATCATTCCAATGAGTTTTTGATGATGCTTCATGCCTGTGACGGACCTTTAAGGTCCATCACCAATGTCGCATATGTTGACGATCTTTAAAAAATCGTTGTTGTAAGTGTATATCGTGATGTTCCTTTAAGGTTTGTCACCAAAGACATTTTCAATGACACTTTTGGTGAGGCTTGTTAAAGGCACGTCACTAATTCTCTCTTTGGTGAAACTTTCGGTGAGGGTCGTTAAAGGCCCATCACTAATTCTCTCTTTGGTGACACTTCTAGTGACAATATTTTATTGACCCTCACCAATGCTCTTTTTGGTTACTTTTGGTGACGGTAAAAAAATGTTCATCATCTTTGATCATTCCAATGCGTTTTTGATGATGTTATGTACTTGTAACTATATTTTTTGTCAAAATGTAATGATTTAATACCATTGTTCTGGTGTCCTTTTCATTATGTGTCCAAGGCCATAGTGGTTATAATTAGTCAATTTGTTAAGAAGTAATTAGCGTGTATCATTTCCCTCAAGTCATAAGAATATAGTTTTCCTATTAGTGAACACACAATTCATCTCTATTAGGTTTATTATCTAGCAAATTCCGTTTAGATAAAGTTCCACTAAGTGTGTAGGAACTATATTATTTAGTACGTAATCAAGATTTGTCAATTCTATTAATGAGAGAGACCTAACACTCCTCAACACTCATGGCACACCTTAACATGCTTTGGACCACACTAACATTCCTTTTCACCTCGCATGTCTTGGAACATCTTTGTACTTGGAACATATTTGTACCTAGAACATGTTTCCATGACTAGGATGCCCAAGCACATGTTGGCATGCCCTAGCATAGAATAACACTCCCCTAGCATGTGTTGGCATGCCCTGTAGTCCCTTGAATTCCCTGGAACACCTGGGAATAATATTGCATTGGCATACATTAGCACTTGGCACACATTGGCACTTGGCATGTGTTGGAACATATTATTAGTGTGCCTAGCATTCCCCTTTTGAAAAAGATAAAGTCCTGACTTATTATCCCTCTTATGTGTTCATTGCCTTGCATTTTAGGTTGGTTATTCCTTTTATTGCCTTGAAACTCCTTGATGCGTATTGGCATACTCTGGCACTGTGCACATCCTAGCATGTCTTAACACCTGACATGTCTTAGCATGCCTTGGCACTATTTGGAACATGTTAGCAGACCCTAGAACTACCTAGCACACTATAGCACTTCTTTACATTCCCTGATATTCCTTGGAATTACCCGTGCTTGGAATACCTTGTCACTCCCTCCTTGGCATGACAACTATCACTCGTTAACACTCCCTGAGACACCCTCATATTCATTCACTTCCATGAATTTTGACCTAGTGCTCCCTTGTGTTGACCTAGTACTCCCTAACACTCCTCAACATGCATTAGCACTCTCTAGCACATCTTAGCACTCTTCAACATGGTCTAACACTTCATAACATGCATCACACTCCCTGACACACATTGGCACTTGGCACGTTTTGGCACTTGGAAAGTCTTAGCATGTTTGGCATGTGTTGAGATGACTTGGCATGCTTTGGCATGGTTTAATGTTAAATTTAGTTGAGATCAATTATTGGAAAGTAGATGAGAAGCAAAAAAGGAATATTTGGGACATAGAATGCACTCACACTTGGCACTTGGAACCTATTGGCAACTAGTGTTTGTATGCCTAACATGCCCCTCATGGAAAAGGTAAATTGATGAATTATTAACCCTATTATGACTTCATTTCCTTATATTACTTTAATTGGTTCCTCCCTTTTGTTTCCTTGAAAGATCCTGTCATGCATTATCACACCCTTGCACATCTTGGCATGCCTTGACACTTCACACATATTAGCTTTCTTTACATGCCTTCATACTATCTTGCACATGTCAGCATGCCCTAGCATTCCATAACACTCCTTGGTAGCCATTCCCTCATAGCTAGGATTACATTTTTCCATGACTTGGGAACCCTAAATCCCTAGAACACCTTGGCACTCCCTAGTTTTCATGCCCTCATAGATAACCTTAGTTTTTTGTGACTTTGGAACCCAACCAATTCATTAGAAAAACAATATTGTGCCCAACCCAAAGTCTCCCTTTCTATGAAATTGCTTTGTCGACGCCTTATCACAACCATAGGCTTGCCTCCTACAAGTCCTATTCTGAACTTCTCCTAAAACACTTCATCTTTGGGACACCTGGAATTCACTAGCACTCCTTGGCACACACTCTTATTCATTCATTTCCAAGCATTTTGACCTAGTTCTCCCTTGTGTTCCCCTGACACTCCCTAACACTCCTCATTATCCATTGGCATTGTCTACCATGTGTTATCACACCTTTTCATTCCTTGGCATGCCCTAGTACTCCTTAGCTATCATGCCCTCACAACTACCCTTACTTTTTTTGAGACTTGGGAACCCAACCAAGTCCTACCTCGACTACAACAAATTAACCAAGCTATAGTTACTGAAACTAGACTATACCTTGTTCACCTAAGAACATCCTATAACACATCTTAGGATACTCATGTCCAATCTCAATGCACCCCACTCAACAAGTTACCAAGTCAAGGAAAATAATCCAACCATGCTCATAAAACAACTAAGAAACATAGTTTACATTTTGACATGCTATAGCACCTGGCATGTCTAACAATCCCTTAGACTTATGTGCCATGTGTTAGTATCCCCTGCATTTCATGGCATGCTTTTCACTCCATAGCACACACTAGCACTCCTTGACATGCCATGGCACTCAAGCATGCCTTGGCACTAACTAGCATATAACCTTGTCACTCCCTCCTTAGAACACTTGGAACTCGTTGACACTCCCTATAACACACTCTTATCTCTTCATTAACATGCATTTTGAACTAGTTCTCCCTTGTGTTCTTGTGGCACTCCCTAACATTCATTGGAACACATTGGCACACCGTGGCACCTGACACATCTTGGCATGTTGCCCTAGAACTCTTGCATTCCTTGGCACTACCTAACATATCTTGTCACTCCCTCCTTACCACACCTAGAAATCACTAACACTCCCTGTCACACACTCTTATTCATTCGTTTCCATGTATTTGAAACTAGTGATCCCTTTTGTTTCCTTGGCACTCCATAACACTCCCTCGCATGCATTGGCACACCTTAGCACCTGGCACATTTTGGCATGTTTCCCTAGCCTCCAGCATGCCTTACCACTACCTACCATACATTGTTACTCAATCATCACACCTGTATCTCACTGACACTTCCTATCACAAAATGTTATTTGTTCATTTTCATGCATTAATTTGACCTAGGGCTCCTGTGTGTTTCCCTGGCACTCCCTAACACTTCCTAGCACCTGGCACATATTGGTTGCATGTCGCCCTAACAATATAGCATGACTTAGCACAACCTAGCATACCATGTCACTCTCTCCTTAACACACATGGAACTCCCTATCACAAACTCTTATTCATTAATTTCCATGCATTTATACCTAATGCTCCATTATGTCTCCCTTGCACTCCCTAACACTCCTTATCACACATTGGCACACCTTGGCACTTGGCACATCTGTATATTTTTCCCTCGCACTCTAGCATGCCTTGGAATGGCATAGTATACCTTGTCACTCCCTCCTTAGCACAACTAGAACTCGCTGACACTTCATTTCTATGAATTTGAAACTAGTGTTTCCTTGGAACTTCACTCTAACACTCCCTAGCATGCATTCGCGCCACACCCTAGCACCTGACACATCTTGGCATGCCTTAGAAGTTGGCTTGTCTTAGCATGCCTAACATGCCTTGGAATTGTCTATCATGTGTTAGTACTTCTTGGAATTCCCTAGAACACCTTGGCACTCCCTAATTGTCATGCCCTCATAGATAGCTTTACTATTTTTGTGACTTGGGAACCCAACCAAGTCATTTTCGAAACAATTTTGTGCCCAACCCAAAGTATCCCTTTGTCAAAAATTTCTTTGACCACCCCTTATTATTCTAAACGTAGGCTTGCCTCCTATAATTCTTATTATGACCTTCTCCTAACATGCTTTGTCCTTGAGACACCTGAAATTCGTTGACACTCCTTAGCACACAAACTTATTTGTTCATTTCCAAGTTTTTTGACCTAGTTCTCCCTTGTGATGCCCTAACACTCCCTAAGATTCCTCAACATGCATTGGAAATTCTCGATATGTGTTAACATGCCTTTTCATTCCTTAGCATCCGCTTGCACTCTGTTGGGTCGCTATAATACTAGTGATTACCGCATTACTATGGTAGTTGTAACCCTTATTAATATTGTTGTGCCCCTATTGCACCCATATTGTTATTACTATGCCCCATAGAATCCCTCTATTGTTATTTTTGTGGCTTTATATTATTAT
>APFE030935696.1:8518-54545 GCA_000404065.3 Pinus taeda
TAGCCATTAGACTCCTAGTACAACGTCAACACCTCCCATTGGAATGGAAAGCATTGGGCTAGTCAATACATATTCTCCCATGGATAGCTTGATATTATGGCACTTTCTAGATCAATTTATTGTTCCTCCATTTGCAACCATCACTTGACACACTGGTGTTGGATATAGGAAGAAATTCAATTCTTTTTCTACCATACAATGAATAAAATTGTGCGTACTTCCCGAATCAATCAACACTATTACCTTTTTCTTCTTGATTTGTCCTTCTATCTTGATGGTTTGAGGAGTGGTAATTCCAGCCAATGCATTACAAGATATGGTCGGACTCATTTTTCCTTTATCTAGGCTTTTTTCCTAGAGTATATCCTATTCCTTTGACCTTTCTTGTTCCTTTTCTTGTTCCTCTTCACAGTCTATGTAAAATAATTTATTCTTAGCACACTTATGACCTTTAGTGTATTTGCTATCACAACTATAATAAAGGCCTGTTTCTCTTTTTTCTTCCAATTTTTGTGGTGTCAACCTTATAGGTTGTGGAAGTCTAGGGGTAACAACACTTCAATCTTTATAGTTGTGACTGTTATGCTTCCTGGTTGCCAAAATTTTGCTTTCCATTTTTCTTCGTACCCTGAATGCCTTGTCTAATGAATCAGGTTCCCAAAGGTGAACATCATGTTGGATATTATCCTTTAAAGTCCCTATGAACACATCAATCCTATGCTCCTCTGGATATTTTTTACCCTTATGTTCAATTTTTGGAACTCCTCAATGTGCTCCATTATTGAACCATTTTGTTTGAGACTTATGAATTGGCTAAAAAAAAGTGTTGCTTTTTGTATCCTCATAATGTGATGTCAATTCTTCCGTAAAAATTGCCCAAGTGATAATTTGTTTATGAAAGCAAAGCCATTGATACCATACAGACTAATTTGGTTCCAAATACAAAGTTTCAATACCTACCTTTTATGTGTTTTTCATGTTATTGAGATCAAAAAATTGCTCCATCTGTAATATCCATGTTGCAAGATCCTTGCCATCAAACTTCCTCATATCGATTTTTAAAATATGGTGGGTCTTCGATCGAACATTAGAGTCTATGGAATCATGATTAACATTTCTTTTGTTCTCATCACGAGTTTCCTTTACTACCCTTTCACCATTAGTGACCATTTCTTGTAGCAAATTATTCATATTTGTCTTCAATTCTTCCATCTTATTATCCATGCCATCCATTTTACAGTCCATGCCATTCATTTTAGCTTCTATGCCATCCATCTTAGCTTCTACGCCTTTCTTTAAACAATCCTTCTTAGATTCTATTTATTTTTGTGCAAGTGACACTTGTTGCACTTGGTCTCGTAATTTTTATATATCATGTTGCATTTCTTCCTCTTCTTCATGAGTCATGCTAAAGCTTTCAAGTTGCTTACTAGGTGTTTGCATTTTCTTTGCTTCAGGCATCAATTACCAATAATAATGCTTTTCTATGCCTTTCAAATTCCCTAAAACTAATTTTTCAAACCAAGATTATGCAAAAATTAAAAAAAAAACTACACACCTTTTCTCACTTTGTAGGAGCTTGATATTGAATTTGATGTATCTCTATAATTTAGGATCATCCAGTTCTGAAATTGCGACCTTTAGTAGCTCCCTGTGTCCTCTTCCCAATGCCACTTGTCCGATCCAAATTGAATTCTCCAAGAACGAGTTATGCAAAATCTCCCAAGATGACCTGATTATAGACCTTTCCAGAAGAGTGTACTTGTATGAAGTGCCATGTGTCACTATTTCAACCTCTGCCACTGAAAATATATAAAAGAAACTACAGTTTGTCCTCTTTCTGTACCTTCTTACCAAATTTCAAACTGATGCTCAGAGAGAAAGTTATGATGATTTTCCCTAGGTCACCTGTTTGGAATGTAATTCACGAGTATGCAAAAAGACCAACTTCCTGAGATTATATCTCTGCAAATATAGCGTGAAAAGATCTAAAATTTGGACCCGAGGTTTAGTGCGATTTCTTCGCAAATGTTTTTTTTTTCACTTCTGAAATGTCACAGAAAAAAATTTATAGTGAAAATGCCACGATGACCTATTTGGAGCAGTGAAACCTAGAATCCAAAGCTCCACTACCAAATGTTATGAAACCAACTCACAAAAAGATAGAAAAGAGAGATCAAGGCCTTATAATTCAGCCTCTTCGAGGGGGAAACCTCCTGTACATTACACAAATGAACAATTCTTGGATGATTCAAATGACAAAACTTTCTTTCTATTATAGGAGTCTAAGGAGTCACAATATAACACAGCTGACCTAACAATAATAATATAAAGCCACATAAATAAAAATAGAGGGATTTTATGGGGCACAATAATAAAAATATGGGGACAATAGCGGCACAACAATATTAATAAGAGATACAACTACAATAGTAATGGGGTAATCACCAGTATTATAGGGACCTAACAGGTGATGATTTCAAGGAATTAGGACAACAATTAAAAGAAGAAATTTTTGCAAACACCAAGGTCACCACAGTACTCCAAGCCCTCCATCCACTTCATATTCACTATCTATTCATCATTCATCCATCCCATTTCATTCTTGAAAAAAATAAGCATCCTCTCCATTTTCACAAACCTATTGTACTCCCTTCGAGCCCTAGCATCATCATCCAATCTCTCTTCATCATTTCTCATCACCCCCATCCAGTTAGAAGACTCTGAAGGAAGAAAGAATGACTACTACAGGAAGGCAGAATACAAGAAGGAAGAAAGAAAAAATGTGTGCTAAAACCCACAATGGGAGTGTCTAAGAGAGACCTAATCAAAACATAGAACTCTAAGGCCATTAGGCAATCATCCAGGCCATAAAAGAGAAGAAGAAGGAAACAAAAGGAAATGGGGCATTCACCATGAAAATAAAACTCAAACTGCAGTGATAAAAGGAGGGTTTCCAAGACGTCTCTAATCTCTTTCTAGCTTTTTTCCAGGGCCTAAAAATGGGAGAAATGCATGGGAGTCAAGTTGAGGGCTTGCCCTAACCACAGTTTATCATTTATACTCAAAATTGGTTCCCTGTAGTTTTAAAAGTGTTTCATGTAGGTTCCCTATAGTTTTGATAGGAATTCCTACAAGATGTCCTATTGATCATCTAAAAGCATCTTGAAGCTATTAGAGGTGTTCAAATGGTGGAGCAAGGTAGCAGAAGGTTCATAAGGGTGTGTAAGACCTTGCAAAATTGAAAAATGTTCAAAAACCAATCTTGAATAAGGGGAAGAAGGCAACTAAGGGTCTCAATAAACAATGATCTTTCTTTACACAAATATGCTTTTGGGCTTGCCCTTGCAGAACTTGCAGCCAATATTCTTAATGCACGAGAGAAAGGCCATCAAGGCCATGGATGAGGCACATTGAGGTCACTTAGTTGCTCAGAGGATGAAAAACACTTTAAGCAGGGGGTATGCTGGGCCTCTAAATTAGACATAAATTAAGGTCCATGCCTCTAATTTAAAGCATAAGTTAAGGCCTATGACCATCGTTTAGGACATTAAACCTCTCTTTTTTCATTAGATGATTTATTTTTAACTTTAATATTTTCATTAGGAAAGTTTATGAATAATTGAATTTTTGTGCCTAATATTATTTATTTTTGTGGAATATTATGAGAATATTGGGAAGATTATGAAGAGTTGGAGGAGGAGATAATTTACAGACTTTTTTGCTACTATTAGAGGATCAATAATAAATAATAAAGTCAACAATATATTATAAGATTATGGCACAAATTGTGGAACTCCAATGATTGAGAAAATCTAGGAATGTGTTCCACTAATCAAATGAGTAGATCCACTAATCAAGGGATTTCACTGGGGAAAGCTTCCTCCATTCATGGAGAATGATTCTTAATCATTTTTTATAACTACCAAGTAGAATTTGCCTCTAGGGAATGATTGAGAAAATCTAGGAATGTGTTCCCTGCTATTTAATGCAAATTCCTAGTATTGGGGATTAGATCCACTAATCAAGGAATCTTGGTGGGAAAATCTTCCTCCATTCATGGGGAATGGTTCCTAATCATTTTGTATAAATACCAATTCTAATTTTCCTCTAGGGGGAGATTTTCATTAGTTTTATTGTGGAGAGAACTTGTATTTTTGGCGTTCCATTATATTTTCTTGCAAGGATGTAATTCTATTGATGAAAATAATGAAGATTGGTGTCATGTTTAGCTTCTAAATCTTTTTCTCCTCCACAAGTCTCTGAGTTTTCTTGGGCTTGGCCATCCTAGCAACCTTAGAGTCCTTTTGTATCGTTTTCTTTTCTTCTTTCCATTGCTTATTCACATGCATCTATACTTTTTATTTCTTTCTATTTATGCATTTAGTATTAATGATTTCTTGTTGTAGAATTGAGTTAAATGGTTGATTTAATTTCTTTTGCAGGATCACAAGAATTATTTCATCCTTGGAAAAGTGTTTTAAGTTCATAATAATTTTCTAGTTGCTTGGATTAGTCTTCTCATTCCCAAATCTAGATTGTTGGAACTCTTTTTTAGCAAAAAATAGTAATTTTATGATATTTTTTAGAGCATGATAACGAGATTCAATCAAATTGATTCCACATGTATTAGGTCAAGAAAAAATTATAGTTTATAAAAAAAAAATACCCCATTACATTTACGCTTGATTTGCTTAGGCATTTTTTATATTTACTAGCTCACTAGTTCTCAAATTTCTAGATTTTCGACTAGTAATGTTTTAAAAAAAAAATTGCATGGGTTAACAGAGGTCTTTTTGAGTGATTACACTTAGAATGGGTACCTTAGACATCCTAGTTAATACAAAAGAATTTCCCATCCAATTTGGATTTGATTTTCTTGGTCATTTGATGAATTATTGTAAATTTGTACATCCTGTATGAAATCAGGGGATCCTCTAGGAAACCATTGTAGCATCCTATAGGAAAGCATGTTTTGAAGCCAAATTGAGGAAAAATCATCTAGCAAGCCAGAAAATGGTCCCTACTTGTCTCCCAAGTCTTCTTACCATTCACCATCATCTCCAAGCCACCTGATACATCACCAAAAGGGATTAGCTTCCACACTCTCACATGAAAAAGACAAAAGGAAAACAAATTTATTTTATTCATTTACATGCACAACAATAGAAGGTGTGATGGTTTGAATCTGCATGCTTATGATAGTAGGATTAAATACATGTTAACTTAGCATTCTTTTGAAGGAAAGCATCTTAGGAGTTAGTTAGAACATGTTGTGTTTTAGCATTTGATTTTATTCTCTTTCTTTGTACTTTCTTTCTTGCAATAGGTTAAAGTTCCATTTCGAACATTCCATTTTCTTCAATTATTTTAGGATTTGAATTTAGTACATACCCTCCATTACATTATAACAGCAAAGGAAGGACACATTGTATGCTGCACATATAGTGTCTATACCTCTTAAGTTTGTATGAACCCTAGGTTGATAATTAAAGTCGATAGCCTTGATAGTTGCAAAAATCTTGTTGCAATACCAATTCTCATCAATAGTCGTGGCATATGTGACCCGAGATATCTTAATTAGTGAATTGTAGTACTCGAAGGGTGTAAACCCAAATTGGGGGTTGTGAATTCCCATAACTAATGTGTGTCGAGGTAGTGCAAAGATAAATTTGATAACGCAATTTGTTATTCGTCAAGATTGTAATAATGAAATTAATACTCTAAGTTGTGCCCTTTGATTGTCATAGGGTTTTATTTGAGTATTACCTTGAACTTTAATTTTTTATGGTTTTGAAAACTTACAGAATGAAGAGGAGGAAAGGAATTAAATAAAAATAAAGTATTCCTTCATTTTAAATAAAAATAATGATGATAAGAGATATGATTACTATGGGGCTAGTTTCATAAAATAATTAGCTAATTCCGATGTTTGGGTAAAAACTGTGACTTTTTTATGAAACAACCTTAATTGATGGAAAGCTAATCACCATATTTCTTAATTAATGGAAATAATCTTGATCGAATCTTTGTACATTCTCAATTAGAGAAAATTGATGCTACAGAAGAAAGCAGTTACCCAGGTTAAGTGCAGTAGAAGCACTTTAGTGAGAAGATGTTACCCGAGGTGATGAGAATAAACATTATATGCATGAGGGCATATATCAGCCTATTTTAAGGGCTAAGAAACACCGAGGGACTCGAGGGGGTGAAGATGTAACACCCTCAGTTTGTATAAAATATCTATTTATTACTGCTATTTACTTTTACTTCTCATGAGCTAATAACTTATGGGCTTAATGTTAAGCCTAAGTGAACTTTGAAAAGTCTCAAAGTTATTTTGTTTCAAAGGAAACTTGGTGAGTCCCAAAATTCAAGGGAAAAATACCAACAAGAAATTTTTTTAACTACTAGATAGTTACTCTCTCTCCCTCTAATCCTAGAGATAAAACATCTCCATGGGAAAAGCCAAACCAGGAGAAAAAGGAGAACATGAACAAGCTAAAGGAATTTGATGAGAGGAGAGAAAGAAGTGTTTTTTAACTCCTAGACAGTTACTCTCTCTCCCTCTAACCCTAGAGATAAAACATATCCATGGGCAAAGCCAAACGAGGAGGAAAAGGAGAACATGAACAAGCTAGAGGAATTTGACGAGAGGAGAGAGAGAAGTGTGGAAGATTTATAAAATAAACTGTGAAGGCTGGTGAAGTGATACAAGAAAAGGAGATTCTTGAGCTTGACAGGGAACTAGTGGAATTCCTTAGGTATATGCTTGTGAGTTTAAGAGTTCTCGATTGGAGTGGAGAGGTTGATGTCCATGAACTCATTATTGTAGGCCATTGCCAAAGAAAATTGTTCTTAAAAGTGGAAGCTCAGGGGAGAGAATCACATAGTTGGGAGGTTCAGTTTATTTTCCCACTGAATGTCCACTGCCAATTTTCGTGAAAGATACATAAACAATTTATGCTTTAACTTTCCAAAGTAGGGTAATGTGTCTGGTTGTTAAAGAAAGGAAAAGATTCTGTAGAAATGTTTGATGTATTATATTATTACAAGAAATGAACAAGTATAATATGTAGAAAAGTGAATTTGCAGCAAAGTACAATATGTTTTTCATAACGAAATCAGAACTGGACAGTATGTCTTTCATAATGAAAACATAGCTAGACATTGTTACGAAGATTCAAAAAATACAAAAAAACCGCAAGTGTAAATAATGTGAATGAATAAACATATAGACTCTAGAGAGTAATCAATATTTATTTCTACCTAGAAGATAACAAAAATGGAAATGTGTATTACAATAGAAGATGTTTTTCTTTCTCACATATACATCCAAGATAATGTAAATAATAAAAGAAAGGTCGGGTCGTGTAGGGATTATGCTTAGTCCTCGGTCTAGAGCTCTGGAAACCCCTTCCGAACAGTCCAAACTAGTGGCCATACATGTCACGCCTATGGGTTGTGATAGAAGTCGACAACAGAGTCAACTAACTTGCAGTGAAGCGTGCTCCCCTTTTATAAAATCCTTAAAAAAAATACTGAAGAATAAATGTTGAAGATAACCGCATACAATGTGAAACTCGCGAAAGTAATTCATCAACTTAAGATTTTTAAAAATAGATAGAAGCACAATCTGTTCGTTAGCAATGGAATGCGTGTGTGATTCCCTGAGTAACAACACATAAAATTGTTGAGATTTTCAGTTTTAATAAATTAGGTAAAAAACTCAAGTGGGTAACAACAATAGGATTTGTTGCTACATCAGCTCTATTTTGTTGGAAAAGAGTTAATGCATCCTATATTTTTTGTGAGAGGATTTATGAGTCAATTAGATTCTCTTAGCTATAAAATATATGCCCGTACAGATATTGGGATGAGTTAGAGAGTGTGAGGAAATAATTATTTGTAATCTCTTGATTAATAATAAGATTGTCGATGCCTCTGTTTGGTGGACGTAGCTGGATTGGCTGGGAGAACCACGTTAAATCATTGTGTCATTTGTGTATGTTTTTATACTATATTTTATCTTTTAGTTTCCGCTGCACATTGTTATGCTTCAGCAAGTGGTATCAGAGGGTGTTGGAGCAAGTGCGTGTGTGTGAACGGATCGCTGTAGGTGGAGTTTTCCGAGTTTTGGCAATTGGCGCGGGTTCTGATGAAACAGTGGCGCCAATAATATCCAGTGAATGGATTGGCATGAGTAACCTGGGAATAAAAGCGCCAATTGGCACAGATCCAACTTTATTAGTCATGCCAGGACGCCAAGATCCTGATCGGCGCAGATCCGAGGGGAAAAGTCGTGCCAATTTGCCGTTTACTTAGAGCGATTTTGCTTCCGGCACGGATTGTCTACTGTGAAGATATCGCCAACGCACCAATCGAGGACTATGTTGGTAAAACTACAATTTTTTATTTGGTTTTTCATTTATAATTTGCAGTTTGTACAGCAGAATGATTTTTTGATAGAATAAAGGCAGTAAAGTAGAAGGAGAAGGCATTTGTTATTAGATATTAATTTGATTCATTAACAAGTTAGAATTGGAGATTGTTTTTTGGTTGATACAATATGGTGAAAACTCATAGTGCTCGTTTTGAGATCGAGAAGTTTAATGGCAAAAACAACTTCGAGATCTAGAAGGTAAAGATGTACGATCTGCTTGTGCAACAAGGTGTGGCAAAGGCGTTGATGGGCGAATCCAAACAGCCTTACAACATCACAGATGATGAGTGGGACGAGATGGATGAAAGAGCAGTGAGTGTTATTCGACTGTGTTTGGCGAATGATGTTTTGTTTAATATCGTGTCGGAGAAAAAAGCTGCTAGTTTGTGGATGAAGCTTGAGAAGCAGTACATGACAAAATCCCTAACCAATAGGATTCTCTTGAAGCGACAGTTGTACAGTTTGCGAATGAAGGAAGGTACATCGATTGTTGATCATTTGAATGCTTTTAATACTCTTCTGGTGCAATTAGAAAGTATAGAAGTAAAATTTCAATCCGAATATAAAGCTATTACTTTATTGTGCTTGTTTCCCATGTCGTGGGATCATTTTGTTACTTCTATAAGTCTTAGTTCATCAGAAACCATTGAGTTTGATGACGTAGTTGCATCTTTATTATCTGAAGAAACAAGGAGCAGGTCGCATTTAGAAACCTCTACATCAGAAGCAATGATGGTGAGAGGTCGTTCTAAAGAAAGACGCCCCAATAGGCAGAGCGACTCAAAGTCGAAAGGGAAGAAGAGTAAGATAAAGTGTTGGTTTCATGGCAAATCGGGGCATTTGAAGAAGGACTGCTGGAAGCAACAACAAAATTCTAAAGAAGATTCTTCGACAGAGAAGAAGGAGTTAAATACGACAGATACAGGTTCGGCATCTGGTTCAGGTATGAATGATGAATTATTATCAGTTAATTTGTCAAATCATGATCAACATTGGTTGTTAGATTCAGGTGCATCAAACCACATGTGTATTCATAAAGAATGGTTTAAGACATATAAATCAATTAATGATGGAGTCGTGTACATGGGTAATGATGTAACATGTAATATTGTGGGAATTGGGAGTATACAGCTGCAAATGTTTGATGGGACAACCAAAATGTTAACTGATGTGAGACATGTACTAGATTTAAGGAAAAATCTAATTTCACTAGGAGCACTTGATACAAATGGATATAAAACTGTAATTCAACGTGGAGTTATGAAAATTTATAAAGGTATTTTACTAGTTATGAAAGCTAAGAAGGTAGGAAATTTGTTTCAGTTAGAAGGAAGTACAGGGTCAGATCATGTGTCTACAGTGTCTGAACATGACAATAGTTCCATTCGCTTATGGCATCAAAGGTTGGGCCATATGAGCGAAAGAGGGTTAAAAATTTTGGCTGATCACAAGTTACTTCCAAATCTAAAGTGTGGAAAGTTAGATTTCTGTAAACATTGTCTATTTGGAAAACAAAGTAAACAAAAAATTAAGACAGGCTAACATATTAGTAAAGGAATACTTGATTATATCCATATAGATGTTTGGGGTCCAGCCCCTACAACCTCATATGGTGACTCGGCAGATTTTGTATCATTTATTGATGATTTTTCTAGGAAAGTGTGGGTCTACATGTTGAAAAGGAAGTCTAATGTTTTTCCAGCTTTCAAGCAGTTTAGAGCATTGGTAGAAAATAGCACTGGTAGAACAATAAAATGTTTAAGAACTGACAATGGTGGTGAGTTTACTTCCAAGGAGTTTGACAACTATTGCAAGGATGCAGGGATCAAGAGACATAAGACCACGGTGTAAACTCCTCAACAAAATGAAGTTGTTGAACGCATGAATAGGACACTTTTAGAGAGAGCAAGGAGTATGCTGAGTAACGCTGGTTTGCAGAAGGAGTTGTGGACAAAAGCGGTGGCTACGACTTTTTATGTGATAAATCGATCACCGTCAACGATGATAGGATGCAAGATTCCTCAAGAGGTATGGAAAGGTCACCCTTGTGATTATTCTAAACTCAGAGTGTTTGGCTGTGATGCATATGCTCTAGTGCCTAAATATCAGCGAACTAAATTAGATCCAAAGTCTAAAAGGTATATCTTTGTTGGGTATGGTGATGGAACAAAGGGATATAGATTGTGAGATCCCACTACCCGCAAAATCATCATCAACAGAGATGTAAAGTTTAATAAATTGAAAGAGGATGATGTATTTGACTTTCAGCACATTCAGTTTGACAACACTTCTAATGATAGTCATGATGACCATAGTTCAGATACTAGTCATGAACACGTTTCAGAATCAGATCATGAACAGGTCTCAGACACTGATCATCAATAAGTTCCTACAGATGGTAGTCAGCCAATCAAGGAAGCACCAGAAACATCCTTAAGGAGGTCTACAAGAATCAAACACCCTCCGAAAAGGTCTGATGAATATGTTACTTCAGTTGCATTTACTGCTAATGATGATGAACCTCTGTGCTATCAAGAAGTTGTAAAAGGTTCGAAAAGTGACAAGTGGAAAGCAGCCATGAAGGACAAAATGATGGCCTTAGGTAAGAATGGCACATGGGATGTGGTTGAACTTCCGAAAGATAGGAAAAGTGTGGGCTGTAAATGGGTTTTCAAGCTGAAACGGGGTGTGAATGATACAGAGGATAGGTACAAAGCGAGGCTAGTTGCAAAAGGGTTCTCTCAGAAAGCCGGCATTGACTTTCATGAGATTTTTTCACTAGTTTTTAAAATAGTTTCAATTAGAATTGTGTTAGCATTAGTCACTTTGCTTGATTTAGAGTTGCAGCAATTAGATGTTAAGACTGCATTTCTACATGGAGACTTAGATGAGGAAATTTATATGGAACAACCAGAAGGGTTTGTTCAGCATCGCAATAAGAAATTTGTTTGCAGGCTCAAGAAGTCATTGTATGGCCTGAAGCAGTCACCTCGACAATGATACAAGAAGTTTGATTCTTTCATGTTGAGTCAGAAATATGTAAGAAGTGAATATGATCATTGTGTTTATTTTAAGAAATTACAAAATGGCATATTCATTATCTTAGTGCTGTATGTTGACGATATGCTTTTAGCAAGAAAAAGTATAGAGGAGATCAACAGGTTAAAGGCTCATATGGCATGGACATTTGATATGAAAGATTTAGGAGTAGCAAGACAGATTTTTGGCATGGAGATTTTCAGAGATAGGAGCAATGGTAAGCTATGGCTATCACAACAGAAGTATATTGAGAAAATACTCTTGAGATTTGATATGAACAATGTGAACCCTGTGTGAGTCCCTTTAGCTTCCCATTTTAAGCTTTCTTCTAGTTTATGTCCTAATACAGATGAAAAAAAAGAATATATATCTCGAATTCCATATGCCAATGTAGTAGGGTGTTTGATGTATGCGATGGTTTGTACTCGACCACATATTTCACATGCAGTTGGGGTTGTTAGCAGGTATATGGCAAATCCAGGTAAAGAACACTTGTCAGCAGTGAAATGGGTGCTTCGGTATTTTAGGGGCACAAGTGATTATTGTATCACTTATAATAAAAGTAGTGAATTAGTTTGCGGATATGTTGATTCTGATGTTGCAGGTGATTTGGATAAGAGAAGGTCAACATCAGGGTATGTCTTTACTCTTACAGGTGGAGCTATTAGCTGGATGTCAAAACTACAGAACATTGTTACTTTGTCCACTACTGAAGCAGAATACATTGCTGCTTCTCATGCTTGTAGAGAAGCGATTTGGTTGAAAGGTTTATTTGGTGAGTTTGGTAGGTTGTAGGACAACATCAAGTTATTTTGTGATAGTCAAAGTGCAATATGTTTGGCTAAAAATCCGGCCTATCATAGTAAATCAAAGCATATACCGATCAAGTAACATTTTGTAAGACAGGTTATCACTGAAAGGGGAGTCTCTCTTGAAAAGGTGCATACAAACGAGAACTGTGCAGACATGTTCACAAAATCAGTTTTGTTAGAGAAGCTACGTTGGCGTTTGGCTTCTCTTGGCTTGCAGAAAAGATAAAAATAATAAAGAAACAGGGTATCAGGCTAATTGTTGTCAAGGTGGAGATTGTTGAAATTTTTGGTTTTAATAAATTAGGCGAAAATCTCAAGTAGGTGATAACAATAGGATTTGCTGCTATATTAGCTCTATTTTGTTGGGAAAGAGTTAATGCATCCTATATTTGTTGTGAAGTTAGATTCTCTTAGCTAAAAAATATATGCCCGTACATATATTGGGATGAGTTAGAGAGTGTGCGGAAATAATTATTTGTAATCTCCTGATTAATAATAAGATTGCCAATGCCTCTGTTTGGTGGAAGTAGCCGAGATTGGTTTAAATCATTGTGTCATTTGTGTATGTTTTTATACTGTATTTTGTCTTTTAGTTTCCACTGCGCATTGTTATGCTTCAACAAAAATCTGTGTAATTACCAAGAAAAGAAGATTAAACCCTTACTCTATTTGAGTTGGCAAAGAAATACGGTACTTCTAAATTCTATTTCACTAACTGTGCGCAATCATGTAAACAATTAGCATATTATAATATTTAAGGTAACAGAGCGCATAACGGTTAAGACTAACAGTTAAGACTGTTTCACGGCATTAAACCAGATCAAAATAGTCACAGGAAATATGCTTCGTACAATACACGGTATATATAGAATCCACATTTGTAAGAATGTATCAAAACAGAAAACGAGGGTTGTGCCTTAGGTATATAGAAACCCTCTCATAACATTGTAGACAAGAGGCACAATACTCAGAAGAAGATTATTGAAAAAACCCTCTTAGTTTCCAGTCTAACAACCAGACCCTAGGGTATACGAAAACAATTAGAGTTGTGTACTTGAGCGTCAGTTACAACACCCCTCATTTCCATAGAACAAGCTGGAGAAAAGAACCTGGAAAAAACAAAGGATGCATATGAGCATGAAACCGTCACGACATGATAAATCGACATGAGGAAACGACATAAGGTGTACCTGTGAACAGAAAAAAGAGTCAAGTTAAAACTCGAATCAAAGGGCTTGTGAATAGTAGAAATGTACAAGGTTTGGAAGTGATAAACTTACCTGAGAAATGCCATGCAGACTCTCTGACATTGTCCACAAAAGAGGTGGAAAAGAAAATAGGTTTTCCCTAAATTTAAAAGCAGTAAAATGTAAATTTGAAACCTGAAGAGCTTCGTTCAGGAAAATGTTATGCGAGAGAAGGAACAATAACCTGTGCCTGGAGAGAGAGCCATGGTCGTTCGTCTCGCTTGCAGCTTTGGCAACAACCTATGGACTGTGAGCCATACCCTGAAAAATGGGAAAGGAACTCGGTGAAACTTTTCCAGAACTCATCTTCCTCCAAAACTGACTGAACGGGTAAGGGGAGTCAGATAGGTTAAAATTGCAGTGTACCAGAAAGAAAATTCGCGCCTGTAAATTACCTGTTGTACAGCAGAAAACCTAGCACGGAGCAAGGGAAGGTAGTTAGCACAATGAAAAAACCCGCTATCATGTTGGCTGTTGGATCAAGAAGACACATGGATGGTGGGGATGTGAACAATTTAAGTAGCTTTAAAGTAAAAGGTTGAGTAATTCTTAAAGACATGGAGTAAATTACTTTTTCCAAATTTTTATTAGTGTAGCTGTGAGTGTCACACTAAGAGTTTAAAGGAAGAGTTATGTTTTTAATAATAATAAAAAAATTATTTTAGGTAAGATTACTTTTTGATTTAGATATTTAGTTTTTACTATATTTAGTTAGATATTTTGTTTCAATTCCATGGCCAAAAGTCTCTAGGGTCTTTTTTGTGGTTTTTCATATTTCAAATTTAATGTGATGGTTGAAAATTGATGGAATTTTTGGGTTTCTTAGAATTGTGATATTTTCTATTTAATGTTATCATTCAAAACTATTTGAATTTTAAGAATTCATTGAGTTATTATAAATATTTTTATTTCCATTGTTATGCAACATAAGCATTTTTTTATTTGAAGATGTTTTTTTATGCACAATTTTTTTAGTTTTTAATGCCATTGTAAAAAATAAAAAATAAAA
Source organism: Pinus taeda (assembly GCA_000404065.3). Taxonomy (NCBI): domain Eukaryota; kingdom Viridiplantae; phylum Streptophyta; class Pinopsida; order Pinales; family Pinaceae; genus Pinus; species Pinus taeda. The sequence continues at coordinate 23,069 of APFE030935696.1, forward strand.
ATAAAAATAAATTGACAATATTGATGATGCAGCATCAAGTTGCATCAACACTTTTGAGTTTTAGGTGTTTTTTCATTTTTATTGCACAAAAAAAATGGTTTTAATATAGTTTGTATTTTTTTTCTAAATTGTAACCTGAAAAGAAAAGAAAATATTTATGCAACATTGACATTTTTTTGCTTTCGAGGGGTCTTTTGTTTCTGAGATTACACTTCTTATTAAGTTGGTAGGTTTGTTAAAAAAAAATTAGGTTGTTTTCACCTCCAAACATTATTAGTAAAATAATTGACTCATAACACCGAAAACAACTCAAAAGAGTACATATAATTCCATACTCGGACACAAAAAATATATAAATTAGACTAGAAAATTGATTAGCATAAATTTGAATGAACACAAAATAAACATATAAAGACACAAGATATCAAAATCAACCCTGGAAAAACACATATTTTCCTCTTCTCACTACATTAACCTACAAAACCCATAACTCATTCAAAAAAAATATCAATATTTAAAAAAAATTTATATAAATAGAAACAAAAACTAACATTAAATTAAAACTAAAGCACACATGCAAACTATTATTTAAAAAATCACCAATAATCGTTATGAACCCACAGAAAATGTATATTATAATGTATCAATATTAATATCTCAATGCACATGACAGTTAAAAACATCTCAATTGTGAATTAGGATCCCTTAATATGGATTCACGAAGTCATAAACGTGGGGTTAAAAGCCAGTCTATTAAATATAGACTGTTTTTTTTTTTTAATTTCAAAATTATTTAAAATATTTATTTGTGAAAGATTGATATATATATATAATTAGTGTATTTAAATTTTTAGTAATGGTTTGGAAATTAAATTTAATGATTATTTTTGAAACATATTATTTTATTTTATATATTACATTGTGATTAATATTTTTATGTTTGGATGGAATTGGCTTTTTCTTTAAGTGAAAGTAAAGAGAGATTAATATTATACCAATTTATAATTATAAACATGGAAAAGTTTTTTTTCTCAAAAAATTATTTACAAACAATATTCATCAAAACTCAAAATTCAATATATAACTAGTAAAAAATTGAATCTATAATAATAAATACTCATTCAACTCCACCACAAAAAATAACTTAAATTAAAATTATATAATTATATAATATATATAAATATAATTAAATAATTATAAATGTTAATAATGTAAATGAATCTAACCTTAATTAAATATATATATTATATATATTAATATATTATATATATAATATATATATATTCATTCCTCCAAGCATTGCATATCGACATTGTTTGGTTGACTGTAGATGTACATTTCTCCATTTTTTTGTTCCTCGTGCCTGCATCCATCATATATCATTCAACAACAAAATCCATGCATTTGCATTAATGTACTGAAGTGATATGAAGGAACATTTTGAGATTTTCCTGAAGATGACATCTTTCATTAAAAAAATATCTTAAAACTTGAAGTAATCTCATGAATCTTCAGATTTATATTGCAATATCTATGTCTCAGGAATATTCAATATTCTTATAAAAATGAATCCAGTTTCTCCACAATATTAACGAAGCTCAAACCACAAAACATAATCGAAAAGCAGTAATTCGGATGCGAATAAAAAATAGTAATTTGTCCAATACTTCAGCAAAAATTATTCAACATTGACATAACTTGAGTACATACGCGAAACTACAACAAAATATCTTTGTTGAAATCGAACTAAGGAAACAACATTAGAGAACCTTCGAGAAAACCATTGAAAAGTCGATGGATCTCCAGTCAGAATTTGCAGTGCTCCTCGGGTTTTCACATTTGCAAATAGCAAGGCTGGATACCTAAATTATCCGAACAAAACTATGAATTTAGGAAGATTCACATATTGCTGGACACTCTATTAAAGGCAGACTTCAAAATGAGATGTGTACATAGCTCAGGAGGGATAAACTCGTTAGGCAAAGTTTGATTGATAATCGGCATCATCCCCACTCCTAGTGCTGGCATGCTAGAATAGAACACGGTGAGTAGTAGAAATGTGCCGCGGCTCTTGCGATTCGAGGCTGGGTCTTACAAGGTCAAGAAAAGGTCTTACAAGGTCAAGAAGGCCACACTTTCATGTTACCCGGAAAAGAAAAAGAAGCTCTTCAAAAGATATGAGGAACTTCGATGAGAGTAAGGGTTAAATATGCTATTAGACTCATGTGGAAAGAAATTTCAGATGCAAAGTTCGCATGAGTTAACGACATGGGTTTCGTAAAGGGTCGAGAAGTTTTAGATTATAAAAGCTCAGAGGGGATAGCGTCAAACTTCATATTATTATTGCCATCGATGATAATCTGATCTTGTGAGCAGATGGCAGCTTCCATATTCTCAGATTCAACTGTGCAATACCGCATCATCCTGATCTTGAAATTGATTGGATACGCAATATAATTATGGGAAACTACAAACACAACGAAAATTTCATTATCTTGTCGTTGATACCGATCTTCAACCCTGGTGGTACTGAAGGGCGAAATCAGAGGTTCAATAACTGTGGAAATTTCCCATGAATCTGCAACCAAAAGAAGTTTGCTGATTTTCTGGATTTATGAATATTCCTAGATTTTACCATAATTGTTTCATCTGTCAGAAAAATAGACAAGTGAAGCGAGCTAGCAAATTCGTGAACTCAATTCGGATTTCTACAAATAACATGCCCAAAATACTAAATCAAGTTCGATCTATGTGGGTATTATTTGTCGGTCGGCCGCACATACCGTTCTTTCACTGCTAATTCTATGTCATCTCTATCTCAAGCGAGAAACAAACAAAGCTGTGGCAGAGTTTCACTGCGCAGTTTGTTTTGGAATTGATAAGGCAAGAGAGAGGAACCCCAGAGAAAATATTTTGGGAGAAAATATTTCTCGATCTGCCAGTTATATCACAAAGCATCCAGGCATTGAAAGTTTATGCTCTTGCTACATACTGTAGACCATAAATTGAACATGATAAGTTGGATGTGAAATGACAGCTCCAAGCAGTGCAGAAAGTAATCTTGATGGGAAAGGGAGGGAAGACGACGAGATGCTTCTGTGTGAGAAAGGGAGAGAGACACAGCCAGTGGAAGGAATGTAAGGAATAGGAGCTTTCAAAGATGATGTCAGACAAGGTTAGTGAACAGCACCATCCAGCTAACATTAATAGATATGGATGAACTATGAAAATCCCAAAAATCAATCACGAATTTCCATTAGTAAATTCAATGTTTATAGATATGAATGAACGAATAAAAACCCACAAATCAATCACGAGTTTCCATTACTAGATTCAAAGTTTGTAGATATAGATGAACAAATGAAAACCCAAAAATCATTCACGAATTTCCATTAGTAAATTCAAAGTTTATGTGTCCCTCATGATGTTTCTGATGTTGACTGGAGGTTATTGAATAGCAAGATCTATCTAACATTAATAGATATGAATGAACAAATAAAAACCCACGAATTAATCACCAATTTTCACTAGTAAATTCGAAGTTTATGTGTCTTTCATAACGTTCTGAATTCAAAGTTTATGTCCTTTCTAATGATCGGAGTGTCCGGTGTTCGTTTCTATCAAGTTACACAATTTCTCCTGGAAAAATAAAACAAATTTACAATATAAATTCAAAACTTACATATCCAGATTGCTGTGCCGCCTCTGGGCTCGGGCCTGTACGCGCGCCCTCTCACCATTACCACGAGTATGCGATCCCTTTCCCGCTATCGACCGTCTTGCACCTAAAATACGGAAAACCGCATGGAGTCGAGGCGGCGGCTCTGCTTTATTGACTTTAACCTTCATCACACATCAAGGTTACTGGCGCATATGAATTTTCTACACTTCTCAATGCTTGTTCATTTTATTCACCTAATATCTAACACTCGTCGACTTATGAAGAGATGAAGTCAGTTTCACACCACCACAACCTATTGTTTTTCCGGAGCTTCCGAAATTGCAGGGAACGATCGCGACTTCTCAATTCCAAAGTCGAATATACCATAATAAAATTGATTGCCAGTCAAATTAAAAGTACATAGAGTAGACTAGATGCTTTGTTTCTTATATTAAAATGAAGATGAAGGATCTTGAAACGAGGAAGTAGTCAAAATAAGAGAATGGTTATTAAAAAAAAAAAATGTATCTCATAATATAATACCCATCGGATCAGATTTAGAGGTGTTGGTCGGCAAAAACTTTATAATTCACCAATTGCGTTTGGGTTCCAGGAAAGGAACTTCTTTCGGGACTTGTGAAGGAGGAACAAGAAGGACATTGCTGTCAGATTCGTAGTCCAGAGCAGTGACCGCACAATGCCACGTGGTCTGTTCAGGTAATGAAATCAACCATTGCAGTGTTTGTTTTGGAATTTGATCGAGAGGACCTCAGTTAAAGCATTGATCTCATTCTGTCCATTATATTTCTAAATATTTTCCCAGTAACATAACTTAAGTTTTTTTTGTTTTGAAGGTTATAATATTATATTTTGTTATTTAAAACATATTTTTAAATATCTAAAAAAAAGATTATGATACCATTTAAGTCTTAGTTACCCGGTTAAAATTTAAATTTGCATTATAATTCGATACTATACTACAAACATTTTAAATAAAGAATTTAAATTCATAAAAAAGTCAATAATATATATATATTTTTTTTTAGCAAATCATTTTTCTTCATTTTCTTTTACTTTATTTTGAATTTCTTATATTTTGTTTATTTTTGGTAATAATATTTTTCCATAAAGCTTGACCAGAGAAGAAAACCTCACATTTTAGTTCAATTTTTTTTTCCCTCAATTACTAAATGTAATCGTTCTTTATTTTTCAAAATTTTTTTTATATTTTTTCTACTAATAAATAAATGTATATTTAGAAAACTCAGCCATTTACTATAAAATTAATCCATTATCACAAATTCTCTCTTTCCCTATTCTCTCATTGTCCTCTAAGAACAAAAACTAAATTTAAAAAAGAAAATTTTCCAATTCCATAATTATGTTTAATTTGTTTTCATACATTGAGCATGTCATCAACCATTATTTATTTGTGGTGAGACAGGTACTTCTTTATCCTATACCAAATACTTAAAATTTTATACCAACATAATGCAATTTTTATGAATAAACGAATTATAAAATATGAATTTTCAGTAATCTAATCCAATAGATTAATCCCTTATCAATTATATTCTAAACCAAATTAGTAAAATTTGATATTTTTTTTGCTAAAATAAATTTGATAAACAAAATCATATTTTTTAATTTTTGTTACAACAAATTTAATAACATAATTCAAAACTTATGCTTTTATCAGCTCCCTACCAATTCGAAAACTATAACTCAAACTTTTTAACGAATCCTTACCAAATTTGTAACCTATATCAAAATAAAATACAATATTAACGAATCCTTACCAAATTTGTAACCTATGTCAAAATAAAATACAATATTAACGGCTAATGAAGAAAGGCCACATCCCACACACTTCCATTTTTTTAAAGTGAAACTGCACAAATTAATGAAAATGGACAATTCCCTGTATATTACAGTAAGGCTTTCATCATATCGATCCAAAAAATAAGGCTTTAATCATATGGATCCAGAAAATAAGGCTTTCATCATATCGATCCGAAAAAAAACTATGTAGAATCGTCACATGCCAACAAATTACAGTAAGGCTTTCATCATATCGATCCAAAAAATAAGGCTTTAATCATATGGATCCAGAAAATAAGGCTTTCATCATATCGATCCGAAAAAAAACTATGTGGAATCGTCACATGCCAACAAAGTCGTACTGGTCAGCAGAATAGTGACTGCCACGAGCTTCATCTCGTGTTTTTTGTCGGTGACCGAAATTGCGCCGTTCATCCAATCCAAATGGCATCTCACGTGAACCAGTTTAAATAAGTTCTCCATTTTCTATGTGTTGATCGAGGGAGTATTCTACTTAGGCAGAGGAATTGCCCGGTTTCTGTTGCCGCCTGGAAAATCGTCCGGCTCCAGCCGCCGGCAATCCCTTCGCCCTCCGCCACGCTCCCCTGCTCCGCCACCCCTTCCTCCGCTCCACATTCACTCCCTGATTTTTCCACGCGCCCCCTTCCTCCGCTCTGCATTCACTCACTGAAATTTCACTAACAGATGCCGCTGAGGAATAATGCCTTTGCCGATTCGAAACGGAGGAATTGCCCGATCGCGATCTGCTCACTCACCTTCCTCCTCGACTACGCGTGTCACGCCCCCAATCTTTTTTTTTTTGTAATTGGGCGGGTGCGGCACCACTGTGTGCTCCAATTATCTTATGAGGAGAACACGTGGACTACGCCTTCACGTTCAACACCGAATTTTGTCTTACCGAAGTAGTGCACAACCTTTATAAACTGAATTATAAACACATAACCCAAGCCTTTATAAATGAGCTATAATCATATAATTCACAATTATAAATTATACTCAATTTTTAACTTCATCGAACAGTATTCATAACCAGCTTAGCTCTTAACAAAACCGCATCATAACATAACACATAAATCGTTTTGGGGAGGGGCAACTCCCGTCCAAATTGCGCCCTCAATTTTCTTTATTAAATTGACAAATCTTGTTTACAACTTGTGCCCCCTACGGCCTGCACATTATAATTGTATTATAGCTTGTGCGCCCTCGGCCTGCACGGTGTGACCACTTACAACGGCTTTAGAACAGCCCAACCCATATATCGACCTTCGTAAAGATGCGCACTTAACTTTGCACCAAGTATACCAAGACCGGTATGCGTTGTTGTCGTGTAGCCCTGCTGTTTATGCGTCGACCGCCCACCCTTACGCTCGCACCTGCTTGTATATAGATCCAACTTCACCGTCGTCCGAATGAGAACCGCGCCGCTGCGTCCTTTTTGTTGAACGACTTAAGTCGCAGATCGTTGGATGATCTCCCAAATGGACCTCAGCCTCGCCTTTATATAGCTCGCCTCCGCCATTTGAGAAGGGGTGTCGGTGGTAAATCCGACCCCCAACTCGCAACACTTCGCCCATCCTATGACCGAGCCGACGCGTTGTTTATTTTGATAATCATTTTGTTTATTCCTCCGGCGGGTCGGCCCTTGTGATACAAGGCTGCCCACGCCGAGGTATAAACTCTCGGCCAAGTGTTTATCCCGCGCGCCCAAGTGTGTTGCCTACTGCCAACGTCCATGCTTGTTCGCTGCCTTGCGTCGTTCGCTACCTTGCCCATGCTGTCCGCTGCATTGCATTGTTCACACTATCGTTCGGGCACTCGCCCCATCGTTCAACTCCTTTGCCCGATGTGTCATTCGGTGCGGGTGGGCGCACCCTCCGTGCAGCCCACCACCCGTTTGGTTGTTTCGCCTGTGTACCTCTACCGGACTGTTATGTGGGCGACATGCCTGCTTAGCCACCTCGTCATGTAGGCTACCCGAACTTCCCGTTTGCTCTTGCTGCATCCGTCGTTCGAATTGCCCACTGTCGTTCAGGGCGTCCGCCCCTCGGGTGCGGGTTGCCCTCGGGTCGCCCGCCCGATGAGTGCGGAGCCCCTCAACATATGTAAATTGCCCGTCGTTCCGCCCGGGTCTTATCGTTTGACAAGTGAAGTTCGGTTCCGCCCGTTGTTCGGGTCGCCCACTCGTCGTGCGGCGCGCCCGATTCTTCAGGGCGTGATATCCTCCCCCACCTTATTTCGTTGTCGTCCCAACAACATTCCGGCAGCCCTCGTCGATCCTCCACATCAAGTCGCCCTCCCGTTCCATGATCTGAAGCATGTGTCTGGAAGTATGCATCCCATACTACATCAAGGTCGGAATTTATTCATCAACCTTGGCTCCCCAATGTGTCGAACCTCCAAGTCCACCGTGTCCTTCACCCGAATGCCTAGGTAGTCCTGCCCTACCATCAGTCATCCAACTGCTGTTTTGGTTTGGTTACCAACCCCACTAGTAACCAATATGTAGGCTCTCCAAATGATCCTGCCTCATCCGGTTCACCTTTTGTTTGTTTTTATGATCCCCCTGCCTAGGATCCGTGGAACCCCATACTGCACACTGGGATCGTCATGCCTGCTCAATCAACTTGAGGGCTCACTGCCTTGAGCAGTCAACAATGAGCCCGACGCCCACATTAATTAAGAAGGTCGTAAGGCGGATGAGCCAGGCGGCTCTCCCTCACTAATCAATTCGATCCATCTATCTGGATCTTCGACCTCCATCCTTCGCAGATATGCCTCTCGACCTTCCTTATGGGCGTTCAGCCTCACATATAAGTTACCCTCTTCGTCCTCATCCTCCACCACTTCTAGCCTCCTTGTCAAGTCCAAGATGCTATTCGAGAGTGATTGAATGACCAGCTCTTGTTCTGCAAGCTTCTCCTCCATGGTAGATAACCGCTTATCTGTCTTTTCTATGTACTCCACCTGCATCCCTCCTAGCTTATGATCCGTCTTAGTCACACCCATGGTAGGAACACCTATGGGTACGTCCTCTCTCCCATTATAGATGAAGAGCTTTCTCAGGTGTGGTACCACCATGGCTTCGAATTGTTTCATGAACTCCATCCCCAACACTGCTTCATAGTCGTCAATTCGTACTATGGTGAAATCTACCTTCCCGGACCATTCACCCAGCACCGTATCCGCCTTTTCGGCTATGCCAAGGATCGCTGTTGTGGGAGAGTTAACGGTCTTCATATGTGCTTCTAACGGCACAAATTTTAACCCGAGTCTCCTCACTGTGTCTTCGCTCATAAAATTGTGTGAAGCCCCACTATCGATCATCGTGAGTACTTCGGTTCCTCCAATTTTCATGCGCACATACTCCAATCTATTCCTCTCCGGGTTCCTTCTAGAGGTTACTTCTGTTGTGGCCGAGGCTAGAAGGATCTGCATCATTCCCACTGAAGCGTTATCCTCCTCTTCCTCTTGAGCAGCGACGGCTATCTTTGGTCTAGAAGGGCAACTTCTAGCCATGTGCGGCCCCGTACATATCCAGCATGCCAAAGGCTTCTTCTCCTTTGGAGCACTATCAGCCTTCGGGGAGCCATCCTTCTTCTTCTCTTTTGGTTTATCAAACTTCTTTTTCTCATTAGAAGTTTCATCGTACTGATCCACAAGCCTGTCAACCGCAGTAAAGGCCTCCTCAAGCATTCGGATTTTCTGCCTCTTCACCTCATTACGGGCCCAAGGCTTCAATCCAATGATGAAATTGAAGACTTTATCCTTCTCGGCCATGTCGGGGAGCTCCAATACCGTGCTTGAATACTCTTGCTGATAGGTCTGCAAACTTCCTGTCTGTTTGATGAACTTAATCTTGGTCATTGCCTCCCACGTTTCGTCTTGAGGACTAAAGTGTGACTGCAAGGCCTTCTTCATATCGTCCCAGGAGGTGATGTCATCAGCGCTACCACTAGCAATCTGATCAGCCCTCCTTCTCCACCACATCTTAGCATCGTTTGTTAGGAATTGGGCAACCACCTTGACTTGTGCTTCTCCTTTAGAGAGGTTCAACCGCTCCAAGTACTGCTCTATATCCCACAAGAAATTGCCAAGAACTTTCGCACTCCTTGTCCCGTCGTAAGATTCCGGTTCTTTGACTTTTATGTGGGGCACTCCTCCACCCGGGTTGTGCCTCACTGCCTTCTTCAACACCGCAATCTTGTCTTGGGCCCCTTCAAGAGCCTAGTTTGCTTTGTCAAGGCTTGCCTTCAAGTTCACAAGGTCCGCTATTCCTTGATCCCTCGACTCCCCGACCTCCTTTACTTTCCCTTCGAGCTGTGTACACAAATAATTGGTGAACTCAAACTGCGTTTTGAGCTCATCGTGCTGTGTTCGGAGCTCCTTAAGTTCCTCTTTGACTTTCGAGATGGTTTCTCGTTCCTTGTTCAACGAACCCATCTCTTGGTTCCAAGATCTTTCCAAAGCATCCATCCTCCTGAGTACCTTGTTGATGAATTCTCCGGACGTATCCTTTGTTGCGTCCTTCACCGCATGGTTGGCTCCTGCCTGAGAATTGTTTGCCATTTCCTTGTTCTTCTCTGATCTGGTACCGACCATCCACTGTCTCCTTTAGATCACCTCCAATTTTCTGCCCGAAACGTCTGTTCGATCAGCCCACCCTGGGCTCTGATACCAACTGTCACGTCCCCAATCTTTTTTTTTTTGTAATTGGGTAGGTGCGGCACCACTGTGTGCTCCAATTATCTTATGAGGAGAACACGTGGACTACACCTTCACGTTCAACACCGAATTCTGTCTTACCGAATTAGTGCACAACCTTTATAAACTGAAATATAAACACATAACCCAAGCCTTTATAAATGAGCTATAATCATATAATTCACAATTATAAATTATACTCAAATTTTAACTTCATCGAACAGTATTCATAACCAGCTTACCTCTTAACAAAACCACATCATAACATAACACATAAATCGTTTTGGGGAGGGGCAACTCCCGTCCAAATTGCGCCCTCAATTTTCTTTATTAAATTGACAAATCTTGTTTACAACTTGTGCGCCCTACGGCCTGCACATTATAATCGTATTACAGCTTGTGCGCCCTCGGCCTGCACGGTGTGACCATTTACAACTGCTTTAGAACAGCCCAACCCATATATCGACCTTCGTAAAGATGCGCACTTAACTCTGCACCAAGTATACCAAGACCGGTATGCGTTGTTGTCGTGTAGCCCTGCTGTTTATGCATCGACCGCCCACCCTTACGCTCGCACCTGCTTGTATATAGATCCCACTTCACCATCATCCGAATGAGAAACGCGCCCTTACATCTGTGCTAAGTGCGCTGCGTCCTTTTTGTTGAACGACTTAAGTCACAGATCGTTGGATGATCTCCCAAATGGACCTCAGCCTCGCCTTTATATAGCCCGCCTCCACCATTTGAGAAGGGGTGTCGGTGGTAAAGCTGACCCCCAACTCGCAACACTTCGCCCATCCTATGACTGAGCCGACGCATTGTTTATTTTTATAATCGTTTTGTTTATTCCTCTGGCGGGTCGGCCCTTGTGATACAAGGCCGCCCACGCCGAGGTATAAACTCTCGGGCAAGTGTTTATCTGGCGCGCGCAAGTGTGTTGCCTGCTGCCAACGTCCATGCTTGTTCGCTGCCCGCGTCGTTCGCTACCTTGCGTCGTTCGCTGCCTTGTGTCGTTCGCTGCCTCGCCCATGTTGTCCACTACCTTGCATTGTTCACACTGTCATTCGGGCAATCGCCCCATCGTTCAACTCCTTTTCCTGATGTGTCGTTCGGTGTGGGTGGGCGCACCCTCCATGCGGCCCACCAACCATTTGGTTTTTTCACCCGTGTACCTCTACTGGACTGTGATGTGGGCGGGATGCCTGCTTAGCCACCTTGTCATGTAGGCTACCCGAACTTCCCGTTTGCTCTTGCTTCATCCGTCGTTCGAATTGCCCACTGTCGTTCAGGGTGTCCACCCCTCGAGCGCGGGTCGCCCTCGGGTCGCCCGCCCGATGAGCACGGAGCCCCTCAACGTATGTAAATTTCCCATCGTTCCGCCCGTCGTGCGGCGCGCCCGATTCTTCAGGGCGTGATAACGTGCCTCTCACTCTCTAATTCCTCCACTCTGCTGCTCGCCACCCAGGTCAGACTGGACTAACACACCAGGTTTGTCCCGCTGTTTAAATTTCAATTCTCTGCATCATGGATAACATAACGGTGTTGTTGCGTATTTCCTGTGCCTCCTATGGCGGGTTGCAACACAGTGGAGTTCAAGGATTAATTGCTGCTCTTCTGGCGTTATGTTTCCACGTTTAACATCGGCCCAAAGATAATTAACCCATCTCAACCTGCAGCTCTTCCCTGTCCTCTTTAGCCCTACAGAATGCGTTAAACCAGTTTGAAGCAAGCAATGAAGTGAATTGAAATTGGTTTATTGACATATTTCTCCTCCTTAACCATTCAGGATTTAGGTTGAAGGGACGAGGGGTTTTCTCTTTGTAGGAGCCAATTTTAGTATTACAGGGGTTTTCTCCCATGCCTTCCAACCACAGATGCCCTCTTACTAAATGATGGAGCTCGTGGGCATTGGGCCTTGTTCTTATTCTTATTCGACATATGGGTTTCAATCCCTACAGAATTCTTAGTCCGTTTGCCATTAGCACTATGAAATCTGACTCCATTCAATTCTCTGCTTGGGTCCTCCATTGAAGATCTCCCACAAAATCCCTTATGCCAGACATCAATTTTAGTATTACAGGGGTTTTCTCCCATGCCTTCCAACCACAGATGCCCTCTTACTAAACGATGGAGCTCATGGGCATTGGGCCTTGTTCTTATTCTTATTCGACATATGGGTTTCAATCCCTACAGAATTCTTAGTCTGTTTTCCATTAGCACTATGAAATCTGACTCCATTCAATTCTCTGCCCTAGGAAATGTTGTAGTGATTGTACTGGGAAATCCACATAACCTCGTTAGTAATATAGCAAAGAAGATTAATGGGACCACAAAGAAAGGGATAAAGCTGGCTTCCTATATTTTTCCTTGGAGAATAAGGAAACCAAGCATGCTCTGAAACATGGGGAGAGTAATGGAACGAGATATACATTAGAAGATTATAATCATGAGAAGGCATAGGAGTGAATTCAATGGACCTTGAGTGCAGATGTTGAAAATAAGTACAACTGCAAAATTTGTTGATAGCTTTTGTCGGAGGAATATGTGGTGGCAACGAGATTACTATCTATGAGTGAAAGAAACAGGGCAATCTGGAATGGAAGCTTCAACCTATTCATTCAACCTGTGCAGAGTGGCCAGCTTAAGTGAACATTAAAAAAAAATTGTTGTAATGGCAATGCAAATTTGGCTACCACTTTAAAGCATCATTTCCAGAGCTATCAACAAGTCGAATGCTATTAGTTTAACATTTATGTGATGGCAGCAAGATTATTTTCTATGAGTGAAAGAAATAGGGCAACTAGGAATGGAAGCTTCAACCTGTTCATTCAACAATTACAATTGGCTTCATGGGACCATAGAGTAAGAGATGAAGTTGGCTTTCCAACTTTTGCTTTGGAAAGTAAGGTCACCAAGCATACTCTGAAACATTAGAAGGAATGGAACCAGATATATGTTTGCATATTACTTTGCTTTGGAAAGTAAGGCCACCAAGCATGCTCTGAATCATGAGAAGGAATGGAATCAGATATATGTTTGCAGATTACAATCAAGACAAGGTAGATGTGTTAACTCTATGGATCTTGAGTGCAGTAGTTGGAAATACGTATAACTTCCATGCTTCCTCAAATCCTCCATCCACGGAAATACCGTTGATGTGTGTCATATTGCATTTTGAGTAAAATCCTATATGTATAGTAATTAAAAAAGAGATACCTGATCCATTTTATAAACACAGGAACTCGCTGCAGGAAGCAAAATATGTGGAGTGCGACATAGTTAAAAAGGGTGTTCTCTTAAATTCAACACAATCCTATAAACTATAAACATAAGGGACATTAAATATTTAGAGTAGCATTGTGTCCTTAGTATGAGCTATGATGAGGGGATGCCAAGGCCCAACTGATTCACAACTTCTACCTGTACAAAAAATCCCCCAACAAGGATGAATGTCGGCATAGTAATAGAGGCTAGAGTAGTAGCTTTCTTTATGTTCATAAATGCAGCACCTATGGCCAATCCAAGACCCTCAATCATAAAGATCCATATCTGAGATCTTAAGCATGCCCCTTGATACAACCATAATAGCCAAAAATCAACATATAGCGTTTCTACTTTATAGTTTTGCAATGGAGACAGCTAGAAAATAAACTTGAACTTTTTGGAAAGCATACCTGAGATTCAATAATACTGAGGAATAGTGTGAGCATGGTAAGAAAAAAGGCTGCAACTGTCATTCTTAAGTTTGTCATGGAGAAAACTATGAGCAAATATACAATGAGAAGAAAGAGGTCGAGTGGCATGTCACTTAAGTTTCAAGCCATAAAGCATGCACTTAATTTGTACATATCTATTGCACGCTCCTTTGCTAACATGGCTCGTTCTTGAGAAAATGTAAAAATTGTACTAAAAACTTGGAAGAATCCCCAGAAAACAACAATGAAAAACAATAACCCCATTTGCATTCAATGACAAAATTCAGCGTAAATATACGAAACTAATGAAAATTATTTATGTAAATGCCCAAGCAATATGTATTCAAGCAACTCAAGAATGCATCACCAGTGAATTACAACACATATTAAGCTAACATGTTTTTCTTCATGATACCTTGATTTTTTCTATTTCTTCTGAAGTCATTCATGTAACACAAAGGAGAGTTAATGAGTCAAGTATGAAGAGAAAAAAATCGCCTAAAAAGGTTTTTTTTATCAGATGACTGATTGTAGTTAGTAGTCTATTGGCTTAGTGTTTAATATTTGACTTCTATTTAAGTTTGCCCTGATGCAAATCATCAATATAGCATATATTAAGCTTAACTCCGGTTCTATTCAAAGTAAATGTATTGAATAACATAAACATAAACATGTTCATTGAATATCACTTTATTCTTATCCTACAACAACATTTAAAGGCAGTAAACCAATCATTGGTTAATTCTATCTATTGTCTTAACTTGCCCATCTGTGTTTTGTGTATGGAGTCCAAAAATGACTAGCCTGTAGTCAATTCATCCACCAAGATTGTGCAAGGTAGCTTAGTGTCCATTTCGTTTGCTACTTGTTCCCTTTTGCTAGTTTTGTCTTATCTTCTTTTGTTCTCTCTTTTTTTTTTCTAACTCTCCATGCCCATTGGTACCCCCTCAAGACATAAGTTTTCTTCAAGACCTACACCTCTTCCAAGTCAACCTCATCTAGAGGCTTTGGTTTCTTCCCTCCACTAAGTGATTTCAACCTTTTCCCTTTCCTTTTTGTTGGTGAACCCTGTGTAGTAAAGGCCAGTATACATAAACATGCCTTTGATGCATCTTCTTCCTGCCCTTCATCTCCTTTTGAGCCTATGTCAATTTCCATTGTGGAAGGAATGCCACATTTACAATCCATCTGTCTGGACAAATTTATAAATTGCTAAATACTTCTTCCTTTATAATGTAGTACTCAAATTTAGTGGCTTCACTAGCTCCACCTTATAACTACTACTAGGAAATATGACATTGTAACAGTAATAGGGATACTTATATCTAAGAATATTGAAAGAATTCTATTTGGTTCTGATACTCCAACAAAATTTATCAATTAGTCTTACATTGAATTTGTCAAAAAAAATATCTAACATGTTGAGTATTAAGAAATAGATAATTGTCTACTTGTTTAACATGAATTTATTGTTATCTTATTTTCCAGGTTCTTGAAGTGTAAAAAGTGGTCAAAAAGTGGTGTTTATGAATTGAAGTGTCCTGTGTTACAAATCCAGGTCGAGCAGTGGTTAAATTTTTCCTTTACAATATGGCAACAAATAATTTATTTCATGGAAAGAGAGAAGTTCCTAGAATGATGACAAACAATGAGGCATATTACATTGCCCTTGCTGAAGGGCTAAAAGAGGTAAAACTACATGATGTCAATGATATTGAAGTCTTCACCAACTCAGAATTGATATGTAATCAGATGAAAGGCATCTATTGGGTTCAGAAGGAAAATTTAAAACTCCTTTATAAGGAAGCAGTAAATTGGAGTTGTCAATTTCAATATTTTACCATCAATCGCTTTGCAAACATTGAAAAGATGTCCAGTGATATAATGTCCAGATCATTTTTAAGCACATATGTAGATGTCAAATATGGCATAGGATCATCATCCACTGCAACAGAAATCATTGATCACCATCAATATAGATCCCCAGTATGCAAATGGGTTGTTGTTATCATTTTTCTTGGATCTACCATAACATGGTTCTTTCACTAAAGAAGAACCTATTAATGTTTTATTTTCCCCCAACATGCAACAATTACAGTTTTTTGTATGGGAGACAAATTTATGGAAAAATGTAATATATTCCATGTATATGGACAAATGTATTCTGAGAAAATTAATTGGTTCATGGTTTTTTTAGTATCATTAATACATTATGGTGTTGTCTAATTGACTTTTATCTTCTTCTTTTTTTTTGTTTTAAATGCGTCAGATAGGCGTACAAATCATGCATAATTATTAATTTACATCCATAAGATACATAAATTACGAATCTACTGCACTCCCAATTGGTACATATAGTAGCTAAAAGCATTTGTGATCTTCTACATATGGAAGGATATGCACACTGATATAAACTCCATAGTGGATGTGAACATATGATGAAGGTACACTGTAAACACTGAAATCTCTGGTAATTCAGTCACAGTTATAGTGGCTCTCTATGAGAGGGCAGTCACCAGGCATATCAAGCAAAATCTTATGGTATTGTTGAAATTTATGGCACCCAAAAATTTAAACATTTAGCAGCAAAGGCTTCAATAAGTGGCACTGCTAAAATTTGTCTCACACTATCGATATAATTGAAGTTTATATTGTTCATATGATCCTGCATATAAACATAGCAACAGTAAGAAGATTATATTTCATGTGATGATGAAACAGGTGAAGAAGGATAAAAGATGTGATATTCCAAAAGAATGGGTTTCCAAGCATTATTTCATCAGAAAACTTATAACTACGGTAAATAATATGAATAAAATTTTAAATAGCTAGCAGAGAAACAACAAAAACATCCCCATTGTTCACTCTTTATAGAAATGAGGAGGTAACAAATAAGAACTTACAGATAAGAACAAACAAGTTTAAGCATCTTGTCCCCTGCCTCTCACCACACACAATGCCTGACGTCTCTGCTCTGCTGCTATTGCCACATAAAAATATATCTACATATATAAAAGAGAAAGGATCTAAAATCCATAAAAACATATTCCATTCATTGCACCATATTCCAAGGTTGTTATTTTAATAAATATAGAGAGTTATAGCTAGCTATATTGCCCTAGTAGCAGCTACCACTGTGTGTAATTGTGTTTTTTCTATTCACATTTGTTAATAAATTGCATAATCATGTCCAAAGCATCCTCTCTATTGGTGGGTATGGGGTATAATTACATCCAATTATGTATAAGTTTATGCTAATATTTTTTCATGATGATTCTCGTATTAAATTTCAGACTTGTCTGTTCGTACCGCTGTCTCTGTTTTGCTGAGTCATATTTACTATGGAGCTCTGTGGAGCTTTCCTTCTCTATAACTGGACAAGCAACTGATGCACAGGATAATATTCAGTCAAGACATTTTTTGAACCTCTTTATTTTTTGGATATTCCAGTCAAAATGTATACATAATTTACGTTGATGTCTAGCTAAGTAGCCGACCTTGCATTAACAATAACACTACACTTTCTATTTTGATTCTGATTAACTGGATTCGTAAATTATTTCTAGAGACCTAATATTATTGACCATTCTCAAAGGTCAGAATTTTATGGATTGTAGCTTCTAGAATCTCATACCAAATATGGTGAAATTTTGTCTTTGCATAGCTTCAAGTGTATTCTTACCACTGCATCACATCTCACAGAATTCTGATCAGTCAGACAAAAGTTATTTACAATTTATGTATACTTGTAATTTTTAATCAGTCTTAAATATTATACTAAAAGCTACTTTGCATATATTAAACTGATAGAAAAATTATACCCTATGAAATGGGAGAATATCTCCAAATAGCCCCAAAAGTAACGGTATCAAATAATTATATACATATATGTGTTTGATTCGCTATATAAATTGCATTTTGTCACTAATTCTCCATTGAGGCCTTGGTTCGCTAGTAAGGTTGATAGAATATTATGTCATCTACCATCATTCCATTCTCATCATGGTTTTCCTTGTCCGAATGTCATGGAAGAAACAAGATGAGATGTGTGCAAACCTTAAGTCACTTCACCAAATAGATACCCTATAGACCTAACACTAAATCTGAAACCCTGGTTTTCCTTGTTTGAATGTCATGGAAGAATCAAGATGACATGGGTGCAAACCTTAGGTCACTTCACAAGATAGATACCCTTTAGACCTAACACTGAATCTAAATAAATTCTATGTCATACTTGCAAAAAAAAATTGTTTTTTTCCTCTTGTGAGATAAACTCCTGGTATCTGTACCATTTACTGATATAACATATAGGTGATCCTTGATATTGGCCACACAAATATAAACTTTTTACTAAAATATTGTAAGTTGATTTTAAATGACGCACATACACAATCTTTAAGTTACTAGTTTGAGCCACATATAATAAGGTGGTCATCAAGGAAAATATAGTTTGATCCACATAGAATGAGGTCATCATCAAGCAAAATTTCCTTTCATATTTGTTCTTGTAAATTTGGTTTAAAATCACTCTATAGTGGGATTAAAGGGGCAAATAATTCATACGAGAAATGGATACCCCAACGCAGATACACACACATATATATAGCCCTAGTAACATGACCTTACATCATGACCTGTTGTTATGGCTAACTACTGATGTCATTACATTTCTAATATATTAGCCAATGGCCCCACAGCATGACCTATTTTTATGGCTAACTACTGATGTTATTACATTTCTAATATATTGGCCAATGGCACTGTGGTCTTGTAAAGGAGTGAAGTGAGTTAACCTGTTATGTTTCCTGATTAAAAGGCAAATATGATGTTATTCTCTAATCTATCTACCTAATCACTTGACTTGGTTTGTCAAAAGTTAAAACATCAATAGACTTTATCACACATTTTTTACTTGGGATGGACAATGGTTGGAGAATACATGAAATATACAGGTTGATGCTTCTTTTGCGGTTATGATTTTGAAACATTGATAGATTGCAGAGTTTCATTTTTTCCTTCCATTTTAGTTGTTGAATGCTTCAATCTTATGCCTTGTTAATTTTTTGTGCTTAGTTGTAGGAATTATAAGGCGTTCCTGCATTTCCTTCTAGTAAAATGTTGAGGTCAAACTGAGAAAACTACTTGTTTTCATTCACAATTGAATATATATTTGATTGATGCAGAAAAATGTTAATTGTCTCAGAAGTGCATTTTTAAGTGGTATACTCATCTTGCACATGAGATATGATGTAGAAAATTGTTCATTACCTGGGAAGTTCATTTTATAAGTGGTTTACGCAACCTGCACATTAGCCCTAACCTTTTAGGCCCTAGACAAAATTAAACTCATTTTAGGCGAGGTGTTGGCAACTATATTATGCTTGCCTTTATGCAATCTACAGAATTGAAAACATGAATCATGATCAAATCCCAATGTGCATTCGTTTTAAATTTTAATAGGAGCAAGTTTGTCACTATAATGGTCACTAAAATATCATTATTCTTTTATGTATTTCTTCCATGGTTGCACTTTTCTAATTTCCAATTTTATATGCTTAACTATTGTTTGTTTGACAAGTTTTGTCTATGTATCTTTTATCTTTTACAGATGGGAGAACAGAAAAAATTAGTTGAAGAAGGGAAAATAAAATGCATTGGACTTTCCGAGGCTTCTCCATCAACAATTCGAAGAGCTCATGTTGTTCATCCTATAACAACAACTCAAATAGAGTGGTCCTTGTGGTGTAGGGATATAGAGGTAGAGATTATTCCAACTTGTAGGTACAGGATGCTTCTGAGTTCATACTTTCCATGTGGCCATTCAGCTAATTTTAGAAGTTTCAAACTGAAAATTAAACATTTCATTGCAGGGAGCTTGGCATTGGAATTGTGCCATGTAGCCCTCTAGGGCGGGGTTCTTATCTGTTAGAGCAAAGTTAATTGAGAATTTAGAAGATCGCGATTTCAGAAAGGTATTTTGCATCTATTATTCTTACTTTGTATATTTTAGCTTTATGAATAGTTTTGGTTTTTTTATAGATGTTTGTTTTCATCTACACATAAAATTTCTATGTTTCTACTGTTTTCCATGTTATATGAAATAGAGATGTAGCTTAAAAAGACATCATAAATGCTCTCCCAGCCTTTCCATCTTTTTCATTTTGTTTTCCTTACATTCCAGATAGCGAGTTGTGGATCAAGTTGAGGACATATCTTTGATTTTGTTTCCTATTTGTAATGCACCTTTTGTTTTGTTTTGTTGCAATTTATGCCAAGGTTTAGTAAAGAGAATCTTGAAAAAAATAAGGTTGTATTTGAGAGGATATGTGAAATAGCTTCAAAGAAGGGGCACTCCCCCTCCCAACTATCATTTGCTTGGGTTCAACATCAGGGAAATGATGTTGCACCGATACCTAGGACAACCAAAGTGAAGAACTTAGAATAAAACATAGGTGCTCTTTCTGTTGATTTCACACCCTTGGAGATGAAAGAAGTACAAGATTTGGTGTCCTTAGCTGGTGTCTTTGGAGATCGATCTAGTGATATGGTCTTAACATGGATGAACTTAGAAACACCTCCCCTGTTTTCATGGAAAGATGTAGTATAATGTTTTTTAACACATGCTTATGAAATCTGTGAAATATTTCATGTACGGAGGCATAGCTCTTCTAAGGCATATATTTTTTTTCCCTCTTCTCAATAATAAAGATGCCATGTCTTTCTATCTTAAACATAAATTTAGTATTTTCTAATTATTCTATTTGTTTGAACCTGATTTTTTTAATCATAATTTAAGTAAATTTTGAATGTACATTGACTCATTTTGATCATGATCATGATTCAAGTAATTTTAGTGATATAAATTTAAAAAATAAAACAATTAAAATACTTCATTACATTTCACTTTTCCATTTTAATCAATTAAAAAAAATATAGAGATGCCATGTCTTTTTATATTAGACAAGGACTTAACTTGGTGTTGTGAGCATAGCATTTCTCTGTATATGTTATATGTTGGATTTATGTTTTGATTCAAATGTGGAGCATGTACAAAGGCCATTGGTTGAAGAAATGTGAAGTTAATTAGTAGCTTCTTGGTTTGGGATGACTACCATTATAACTAACTCAAGAGTATATCAATAACTCATGATTCAGTAAAAATCCAAAAACGTTTAGAGCCACACCCAACTTTTGAGGGTCTCACGCTTCATACTCTTTTAGCCTTGTTAGAACGGTCCCAGTTTCATTAGGGATTTGAACTTGGTGGAGAGAGTGCAAGATCTACTCCCACCACTTCAACCATTGCTACTCAACACAAGGGTTTGTTAATCAATATGAAAAATACCAAAGGTTTGACAGACCACTAAAATGATGAAATGCTCTTACAATCAATTATCCCTCTACTATAGTTTGAAGTGTAGGCCATTGAATTTGTGGAATTGTTCCCAATGAGAGCTAGACACATTTTACATTTCTTTTTGTAACTTGTGAAAAACATGTGTTGTTGAGGCCATTGTTATTGGGTCTTCACCAGTGTCAGGTATTATGGCTCTCGCTATGGTGATTGACATTGAAAGCAAGTGGAGAGTTGATAAGGTCCTTTCCTTCTGCTCTAATATATGTTTAGTATAGGATCATACCCAAACATACCCAAGTTAACGATTTTCCTTGCCTTGGTTGGAGTGATGCAAAAATGAAATAGAATGTAAAGTTGGTTGCATTTTCCTTATTAGCTTGTTTATTTATCATTTATGAGGGAACTAAGCAAAATAAAGGTGTATATTAGAGAGAGAAAAAAACACTAGTCTAAGAAGGGGTAAGAAGCTGTCTTTTTTGTCATTGAGGGATATAAATGCTAGACGCAGAAACATAGAAACCCTTACAGTTATCCTTTAGCTAAATGGGTCTGAGTCTAGAAATCATTAGCACCTACAAAAGTTAAATTTTCCATTTGTCCTTGAAGAGAAAGTTCTTACTGCAGAAAATAGTAAAGAAGAGGTTTCCAAGGGCCTTGTATGTGTGTGCACTGCTAGAAGGCAAATAAAACTCTCCCCCATTTGTTGATCACTTGATACTTTGTTATCTCCAAAATATTGTCTATTGGGGATGGGGAGACGAGAAATCTTTGGACCCCATTGGTTATGGGTCACATTCCATGTTAGAGAATTACCAGAAATGACTTCCTTAGCAGATTGGTTCAAAAGCGGAAATATGGTGAAGGGAGCATATTTCAAAGAATGAATCAGTGTTTTCATTAGCATGTATGAGGAACATAGATGGAATATAGTTGACACTTGGAAGGATCTTCCTTATTAGATTAAATTGTTTTATTAATAATTTAAAGGGGCTACCATTGGAATGATAAGTACATCGATTGCAACAGATCTGCTTCACTGACATAAAAAGGAATATATCAAAATGGAGTTGAGCTGAACATCAAAAGTTCGGAAATATAACAGATTTCTAGCAAGAAATTCACTGCAATGGATTTCGTTATATTCAATTTATTACAAAATGCTAGAATTGTTTCCTCAAGACCGTGGAAATTGCCACATTATTGAATAATACTTCCCTGGTGCTTCCAGACCATCATTTCATGTAATGATGCTTATACAAAAGGTAAATTAATCTATCACAACTTTTTCACTTACTATACAACTAGAAGTTGGAAAACCATGGACTAGATAAAATGCAAGACTTCAACCATGACCATCACTTCCATGATGTGTTTTACAACCAAACATATTTGTATAGCAGACCAATTTCCAACCAACCAACCATAATAGTTACCACCCCTCCCAACAAGCTTGAACTATAAAAATTTAGTCAACTGGATTAGAAATTATATGAGGATCTTAGATAAACATTGTGTGCTTGGCTGAGAATTGTGTGTTGGGCAAGCGACCACATTGTGTTCTTGGCTGAGAATTTATGTCTTCCACATTGAGGTTCAATGCATGGACAATCCTGGTTGGAAGCAGAACTGTAGAACAACCTGAAAAAAAAGAGTATCGACGTTAAAATTAAATTAATCAAGATAGTTAACACTTTATCAAGAGCATAAAAGATAGTTAAAACTTTATCACAAGCATAAAAGGACAAAACATCATTCAGTGAACATCAACAAATCATGAAGAGGGCATGTTTAAAATAACATAACAATCTACTACGCTATCATATACTATTCCATGGAGGCAAAATCAGCTTGATGAAGTCATGAAAATCCAATAAGATCTTTGACTAGAGGCAAGGAATCAAAAATCCAACAACAAAAAATGCAATGATAAGGTCCGAACCTCATTGGCCTTTGATCATCTAACCAAAACTTTATAAAGATGTAAATATAAAGATCTATAAATCTAATAAACATCGAACCATGAACGTAGGTATGAGAACATAGTACCTACATGTTTAAGTATAAAAATCAAACATGTTGCATGAACATAAATAAGTAAAGAGATTCTATTTGACAATGAGCAAATTTTTCAGTGACCATGAACAGATTATGAAAAAGGCATTTTCATAACAACATAACAATGGGAAAACATAAATATGCTTATCATATGATAAAGGGCCACCCAACGACACCATGATAACCTAACTTATCTATTCTTTATGCATACCTCATTGATTCCCACTAGAGTTCAAGTCCTTCCATAGATGATCAGTCATGGTAGAAGATGATGCTTCTCCACTTATTCTGTAGTTACCTAGAAAAATGTCAAACATTATTACAAAGAAATTTTATAGAGCATCAAGTTATATATGCACACACAATTAAAAAGTGTCAAATGTACCTGGCATGGCAGGTAAGGTTGGATGGTCTTGCATCTCTCTTTGGTCTTGGGTTATCGCCATGGTTGGGGATTGTTGCATCGCTGTAAAAATAAAAATACCACATGTTAGAGAATAATGATGATTAAATACTTAAATCTAAAACCATGACTATTCAACACATGAAACTAACCTGGAACCATAGACACGACATTATTTGGCCGATGACGTCCTCGCTTATTGATGTATCGAAACTCAAATGGTTCATATTCTAATGGATCAACATTTAAATCAATTTCCAAACCACTGTTTTTTCTGCTGCTTCTTCTTTTCTTTATGGGGCTAAGGAAACTCTTCTTTCTCTTCAAAGATGGATCAAGAGAACCCAATCCAGGTGTGAAGTCAAAATCAGTAACGTGCAAATTATTGGCTTCATCCAACATTTTTTTAAGCATACCAGTCAACTGGATTGTCTTTGCCAAAGTAGTAGGAGGGTTATTGAAAATGAGATGTGTATAGCTAAACAACTCCTCCCTTGCCAAATGAAGTGCCTCGGCATCTGCATCAACAACATTTGTGGCCATAAGAGTAGCATCGACATTTGCATCATGGTTTTGAGCCTCTATATTGATCTCAGGTGGGTCATTGTGTTATCCTCTGCAGGCTGATGAAGCAATGGATTTGAATTATCCGAGTGGAAATACAACCAATTAACCTTTATGGCATGCTTGCAAATGTTTCCACGGATAGACCATGGACATTCACACGTTATAAAATCCTTACGATACCAGGTGACAAGGTATTTTTTACCTCGATCTGTCTGACTTCTCACCCAATAAGCACGGTTATGTTCTCATGAAGACAACAATCAGTGTCCATAATTTTTCTTGCTCGTTCCATTGATGATTCTAGCTGCTTTTCTCTCTTGTAGTTGTTTAGAAATCCTTCTTCTTTTAAGATTTCCTTGAACCGATAACAAGGTTCAACTGTTGTTAGTAACATATGCAATAACCAATCCATCCTCCGGGCACATTTTCTCCTTCTATCAGATGGAAATGTTGTTTTTAGGTAACAATGGTATGACTCAACAGCATTATTGGTCTCTTGATTTGCATGAGGAAACTCCTGACAACCTTTAACCCACATATCTAATTGCAAATAGAACGATGTCAGTCTCACTATATCACCTTTATAAAAGAAAAAAATGCATATAATACAAAAAATAATGTTTACTTACGAATCTTATCTCCAGTGACCCAATTTTTGTTGAAATAGTCTAAGAACTTCTCTTCATCTGCAAACTTGATAAAAAATTGATTGATTGCATCTTCCACTTCATAATTGAGAGTGTGTTTCATGATGAAACCTAACTCACTGAACATCTCCTTGGCTTTTATGGAACTAGTTGCCAACCGATTGACATTTTTCAACCAAGCCCTCTGTACATGCCAAATGCATAAGATCACATCACAACCTGTGATCCTCCTGCCATATTCAATGCATTTTAGTGTGGTATTTTTAGAAAAAATGCAAGTTTGGTTAATTCATGACAATGTTAAAGTTACCTCAAGGCACTGATTTCAGCCAGTGCATCATCAACCATGAAAGCATTGACTTTCCAATCAGGACGGATTTGGAAACACTTGCGCATGAGCTGCTCCAGCCATATTGCAATATCATCTGATGTGTTTCATGATGCCACGACCCATGCAACAGGCACCCCGCTTTGTTGTTCATCAAATGCCACGAGTTTATACAACTGATACTGTCATTTTCAACATTACATAAATTCAAATACAAGTTATTAATCATTTTGAATGTATACAACTTAAATAAATATATTCCATAAGTCATTGGCATCTGAGTTACCCCGTATTTATTGGTGTTAAATGTTGAATCCATGGCTATTAAGCTATTGTGCGATAGCTTGACCATTGTCTCCAACATCCACTTTGTTTGAATCCCTATTATAAAAGGGACCTCCACACCATCGGGCTTTTGGTAAAAGAAAAAATCTTCCCGATGCTTTTGATACCAAAGGTTTACACTCATTTCATCCTTTTTGTGAAGTTGATAATTTCCCTTCGCCAACCTATTATAGATGTTTACAATATATTTCCTGCATAAAAAAAAATCTCTATCTCGAGCTGCCACATCGATGTCAACATGTCTCTTAATGTGGGTTCTATACACTACATCAATAGGCACTCCCAAAAAGAAACAACTCTCTACATATGCAACAATGTCCCTTGAAAGCTTTGGCCTATGCAAGGCCCTGGTCTCACCTGAAGTGTCACATTGACCATGACAAGCCCAACCTTCTCCATCTTCATGTTCATACATATTGAAAGTTAATATTGCTCTATCAGGAATTTCATGCATAACTTTCATAATAAAGTGGCATTGGCAACCCCTCTTCTGCACAAATGAGGTCCTTCGTTTAGCTGAAAGATTTCCTCTTTTGTCCTCTCGGCCAAATGAACAATGATAACTACACCAAAAATTTAAATTGTTAGTACATACAAAGAAAGATAACCTTGGTTTCAAAAGATTTAAACAATATATATTTTAAATACTCACATATCATATTGCAATGCAGCGGTAGCTCTTTCTTTTGGTTTTTTTTTTGTTTTTCGTATGAATTTACATGGAGCAATAGGATTTTCTTCCTCTCCTTTGATAAAGTCAGCAACTCGTCGTAATGGGATTACAGCAACTCGATCAATACTATTGTTTTTTTTATTTATTTCCGTCCAAACCAAGTCTCTACTTGAGAACGTCATTTTGCCTTTGAGGTCTTGCACCTCAAGATCCATGATATATTGCCATTTGCTTCGCTTGCCCATTTTGAACTGATCTGGTCAAATAATATGCAAGGACATCAAAACCGAAATTTCAATCTTAGCAAGTTATCCAACATATATATATATATATATATAACCTCTTTTATGCTTTTTTTGAAGTCTAAAATATAAATCACTCAATAATGACAAAAATAAACAGCACAAAAGGATGCAAAAAATTTGGGATGCAAGCATTTCTTTTAAGATGTTGCTTCTTGCCTCATTCACTTTGAACTAGGCATTCCTCAAAGGAAAGATTCCTTTGACAACATGAACAGATGCAATCCAATGAATGTTGGCCATGTTTTTTTAGGCTGACCATTTGCTAAGTAGGACTAGACTTGAATTAAAGGGTTTTCTACAATGTATGTTTACATCACAACTCTACTAGTAGTCTGTCCTCAAATATTCTCAGTGCTGCCATAATATATGTGAAATTTATAGCAAGCAATCATTACACTCACATTCCACTACACGTGGTAAAAGAGATGTGTTAGAACAAAGAAAAGGCCCTATTGTGCCTTGTGGCATTCATGTTTAAAGTAGCTCTCCACTGGAGGCATTGTTGTTGACTAAGCAATAGTATAGCCTGGCCGCAAAACAATTACTTTATTTTCTACTTCATATAACCCTCAGGGAATAGTGAAAAAGTAAATTCAAAAATAAAAAAACTAGAAATACAGTGCAACACCATCTAAGCCATATTAGTCAACCCAAGAAATCAATGGAAGAAAATAATAGAGAGCCAACCCATTAACCAACAGATTTACTTAGGTATAATATAATCATCAAGAAGAACCACTATGTTAGTTTCACTCTTTAAACATCTAACAAAGGCATAATCAAAACCAATGAAAACCACTACATTCCAACTACCACCATTCACAGAGTACTGATAGAGCTTCAAGAAAATTAAAAGACCATTGTCACATGCTTCTTACCCAGATATCAATTTTCTTTATAAAGTAAAAAAATCCCACCTTTCATTTCTCACAGGTTTCATAGAATCTCCCTACCCCATATATCAACTTGTTTTAGAAGGGGAACAAAATCCCACTTATATATTTTCACATGTTAAATAGAAATTCCTAAGGATTCTCCAATGCTATTGAGGTAATAAAGCTCTCCCCTACTTAGAGAAATAAGAGGGTTGGAGTATATAGAATTATGAAAAGGTTGGACCATTTTCTTATATCAGACCTCCTTTTAGATGAAGCTATCAGATCCAAATTCAGCCTTATGTGGAGGGGATTCTGACCACTCCCTTGTAATACTAGAATTGGCTCCTATAAAGAAAAGACCCCTCATCACTTCAACCTAAATCCTGAATGGTTAAGGAGGAAAGATATGTCAAGAAACTAAAGGATGCATGGATTCTCTCAGGGATCAGCTTCCGTACAATTTGAGGAGAACCTCAAAAGGACTAAACAGGTCCACTGATTTGGCAATTTACAAAATACATAAGAAGGAGAGATTACTTAAGGAAGTGGAGGAAAAACTAGAATCCCTGTACAAAAGTGATTGTTTTTAATTGAGCCACAAAATTATAGGTGAATGAGTTGTAAGCAAAGAAGAGGGCACTAGTTTTGGATAAAGAAAATTCCTAGAGTCTAAAAAGAAGGGCATTATGATGGAGATTCAAAGAGGAATCCTATACAGGCTACATTTTGATGGAGATTCAAAGAGGAATCCTAGAAAGGCCAAGATGGGTTCATGGCCTTCAAGATGTACTTAAGCTCAAACCTGAGGATAACAGAAAAAGAAATCAGGAGTGATTGATGCTAAAAGTTATCATGGTTGTTGTACAATCCCTACAATTCCTTGCTATTGGAATGCTTCCAGGCATTGACATGAAATGCATTTGTTTTTTATGGAAGAGATTTTGGGCAATGGCAAGCATTGTACACATGGACTTGTGAAAGCAAATCTTGGCTACGTGGTTGTGACCAAGGAATGCCGCCTTCCAAATTTGCCCAGGGATTGAAACTAGCTCCATTTATTTGAGTTATTAGGGGCAAGCATGTCACAAGCAGGAATTGAACTTGGATGTGATCGCTAACAACACCCAATTTTAACCACCCATACTAGACTCCATTGATTGGCATGAAATGGTTGACTATCAACTAGTTTGCAATAGTATTTTTGTTGTTTGCCACAATAGCCATTGCTTGCTAAAGGGCATTCACTTTTTCATATAATACTCAACAAATTCATAACTTGGCTTGTGGAAGTTTGATTTGTGCCCTTCTATTATGGAGGGGGCTAGGTTTAAAAAGAGAACCCAAATAGTAGTTTGCCTTAGTTGTGTGTGAGAACATAAGAAATGCATTGATCCCCCAAAAACAAGATACTAATACATGTTTGTGTAATGTTCCGGGGAAATTAATTGCCTAAGGGACAAAATAGCATATCAATCCCCATAAGCTACAGTCCTTAATAAAGGGGAAAACCACAAAATACCCAATGTCTGGGTGAATTTTGGGGCAACTGGGTGAAGAAACCCAAAAGTGGGGTCTGGAGTAAAGTTTACTTAATCAATTAAGAAGAAGAGACCCCTCTAGGGAATCTATAAAGAAAAGAGGGATGAATTCATTTTAGAGCATCATAGTGGATCAATTCATTTGTTTTTTGAGCATTAGCTCTGAGGGTTTTAAGACCCTTTTTCTTCTCATCAATTTCGGTGGTGAAATATTCCACCCTAGTTGACACCATTCTATCTTTTCTCTCTATTCTTGCACATAAAAAAAACTCTCTGGAGAAGCAACAAAATTCTGTGGTTTTTGATTCTTGTTTGGCACAAGAATACTGATCTGAAAAGGCAACAAATCTCTTTTTTTAATTCCTGGTTCTGCAATAGGTCTACAATCTGGAGGCAACAGAGGTTTTTTTATTTCCTGAACTTGTTTTGGCACAGATTATTGAAGGGGACTTTTGTTCTAGAATCGTTAGCAAGTCAAGTGAATATGTTCTGGGCAACGTTCATCTCCAACAATCAATTTGAAGTCAACTGTAAGGAACAACGGGTGTTTGGGGTCAGAATCATAGTGGAGCTTACGGCCAATTGTTCCTGAAGTCACACGAATATACTCCGTGATATTAGATAATTCTCTGAGGTAGACACATAGCTTGAGGACAAGGAAAAATTTCTTTAACAAATCTGCATGTTCCAGTAGCTGCCAAAACCATTCGAAAGGATCAGAAAACCTAACATCCTATAGGGCTGGGCCACCCTAAGCATCTTGGGAGGCACTGGACTGTGGTTTTCTGAAGGAGCAGAAGTGCCTAAGACGAGCAGGGACGGAACAAAGTGTGGAGCCCTCACAGAAGGTGGAGCCAGGGCTTGAGGCATTGAGTCAAGCTGACACACAGCCTGGAGTTAGGTGCAAACCTTGATCTAGTTTATGGGAGAAGTGTGAATATCCTATTATCGGAACAGACCTGAAAATTACAGTAACTAGGGCAGGACTGAAGCAACAGGTCTAAGGAAAGCTAGGGTATTTTGTTTTTGTTTTTTTTTTGTATCAAGTCGGATCACTATTGTATTGATTTATTTCATTAGGAGTTGAGTGGATTACATTGGGCACATTCTCCTGTTGAATTTCAAACTTGAGAATTATATTGGACTGGTTAATCTAGTGGACACCGTTGGCTAATATGTAATGTTGTGCTATAATGTGGACTGTGGATGTTAAAGTGTATAATTGCTTTAGAGTGTATCTTGTGAATGGAAATGAAAATTGTTGAGTAAAATAGAAATTGATTTGATTAGATACCCTAGAGAAGAAAAACTGTTGCTATAGGATAAAATCCTAGGGAAAAATTACCTTAGTACACTACAGTGGTATTAGAGCATAAATCCTGCGAGCCTGGATGGTAATTAAAAATGGAACCACCGAAAGCAAATTTTTGGCAAAGGTATGCAGAGTCTTGGAGAAAGCTGGAAGAGTAGCAAGCAAAGACTTTAAGGAAGATGGAAAAGCAGCGAGAAGAAAACATCAACAAGCTGCAAGAATGGAACAGAAGATTAGAAGAATATAACAAAATGCCACGACATCTAAGAAAGAAAAAATGGAACGACTTCTGGAATAATGGCCAAAAAAACAAAGCAAGCGGCACTGATCATGAGCCCAGGCCTGAAAAATAAAGTGTAAGGAAATTTGAAGCAAAGACCAACACATGGACATGGTTGCATCCCCCTAAAGAGGAGGTTGGCAATCAACCAGACTTATTTGAAAGAAATGAAGATGTGATTGATGAACAACTGTGGAACAAAGATCAGGATTGTCGACCAGAAGATCCAAAAGAAAAAGTTGAGAATGAGGCATCTGTCCAGGATACCATGACAGATTCAATGGAACTCAGAGCGAAGCAGGATACAAGCTATAGTGAAGCAGAATGCCAACCTTTGGAATATTTTCCCTCCTACGCTAAAAATATTTCCAAGTGTCAATCTGAGAAAGACATTCTATCAAATTTCCCACAAGATAGAAATGATTTTGCAAAGAATAGATGTAATGGCAAAGGTCAAACCTTCCGAGACATTCATGTTTTACAAACCTTTCCATGTGAAAGTTCTGTCACTCATCTGAACAACTCCATACAAGGAACATAAATGAGTTGCATGAATGGTCCAAGCACTTCTAATTTTCTGTTGCAAGAAGAAAGGAAGTGCACACCACAAGAAGTGAGAGCAAAGGTTGCTTCCACCTCCTGTCACAAGCAAGTGGCCTCTAGCTATCGGAATGTATCGGGTAGGCAAAGCTCAACTGAGATAGAACAAACATTCACGAAACTAGGAGATGATGATGATATCTTGCAGAGCATTGATATTGATCAGATTGTTTCATACACTATCAATTAAGCACAAACCCTAGTGTCACTTTTTCCGGTACTAGAAAACAATTATATTTTATGGAAACTTGTGTGCATGGTTCAAGCAATCTGATACAAGATGAAGAAAA
>APFE030935700.1:0-22500 GCA_000404065.3 Pinus taeda
ATCTGAATTCGACCATGTGAGAAATCGTTTGATTACCGGTCATTGATGTATACCATTAACAAACGCGAGACTACTCACCGATAATGATAATGAGCATCAAGGTACCCAGTACAAACCAACAAGTGCGAATAAATGAGCTGGAGTCGAACACTTGTAAGAATCTATCGATCAAGAGACAATGATGGTTTCCCACTGTCGATAGCAAAGGATCTGCCACTAATGACTGCAATCCCCAAGGTACTTCCAAATGGACTCTAGATCTTTGCCCCAGATCAATGAGTCGGAGTCGATAGGGAAAGATCAGCTAGAAGGAAGGCATTAAGGCATCCTTCATCAATCTAGCGCGAGTGTAACCCGTAGGCCAATAATGTGGAAGGAATCGGATGAAAGAGATGTAGTAACCGCACCGAAGTACGTTTCTGGCATACACAAGATGTAGCTAGTGCATGGAAGAAACCCTCTGAACCAGCCAATAATGAAAGCTGACACAGAGGCGAGGTATCCACCAAAAGGGTCAAATGGAAACCAAGGTACTGCATGAATCCCAATGTGTGATAATGTAAGCTGACGTCAAACACAAGGGAAACCACTTAGTCAAAGACCCATGATACTGATCGATGTTGAGCATAAGGTAACCTATCAATAATGAAAATAGGGCCAGGGTGCAGCTCTAGGCCTGTCCTCAGAGCAAGATGTTGGCGTCGATAAGGAAAAGACCCGCCAGCAAGAAGTCAATGGGGACCTTCTCAAACCGGCACGAGTAAAGAACCATATAACTAATGTGATGATAGACATGACATTGACAACCAGGATGGCCGACTGAAAAATGAGTCAAGAGACACCGCAGAGAGGCTGACTCAGGCTAAATTACCTTGAAAAAAATCATGACTCAATGTGACTATGGCAGCATATGATGACTCTGTATAAGTTCGTCATGCAGGAGGCATGAACGAACCCTCCATATGATTGGAAGATATAACCAATCGGGGGAGAACTAACTGAATAAAAAGGTTAAGGCGTACCTAAGTCAAACTAAATCCCACCCAAATGGAGAAGACTTTTCTTTGAGTGCTTTGTTCAAGGGCGACACGACTAACTCTAGCTGCCAATAATAGATGGAAATACTGTCCCGTTCCCGCTCTTTTTGGAATATTTATTTTTTTGTCTTTTTCTGTTAAGCTTGAAAAAGAATAAAAGAATGCTATGTTATAGTGGAAAGAACGAGTGTCGATGAAATAGATGATCTAGTTCCTGGGAGTGGAACATTCCTATGCTCAATGCAAGGAGGCGAAAACTAGTCAGTGACACTCAAAGGTATGTTCCTTCCACGGGTCAAGGTGTGTCAAGTTGCAAAAGTCAAAGGTATGTAAAGTTGATTTTGCAGTCGTCATGGTCAAAAGTTGGCTTAAACACGAATCCAAGTGAAGCCGGCTCTAGGCCAAAAGGTGCAAATTGTCAACATGCAATGCAGTAGTACAACTCAACACAAAGGAGCCTCTAGGGTATAAGGCCATAACAAAGCGAAGAAGCTAAGAGGAATGAGTCTCCAATGCATAAGTCATGGCAGGACTACAAAGGACTCCCGAGCCTACTCAAATTGAAGCAGCATGGGCAACAAATTTCAGTGGGGTGCTAACTATGATGCCCATGTAAAGGATGGCTCTACCATCGTGTCATGATTTTAAAAAATCGGTGAGTGAAGATGGCTTACGAACCATAAGACGATGGGATTGACCCTATGGTAGATGTATCGACAGATGGAGGCTAGTATGCATGATGCAACGAAAAAATGATGTCCCTAACCTATATGCCAGTGAAAAAAAGATACCTACCATGATGGGTCAGCAGTCATGGAACCGTCTCGAATAAGTTGAAAATGTCGAAAATGTCCTAAAAAGCAAACCATTCTTGACACTCCAAGCTCCCAAGTTAAAAGTCACATGAGACCAAACAAAATGAAATTTTGAAAAAAATTTGCATTTTCAAAACTTATAAAAAGGATTTTGGACTCACCATTGTTACCAATTGAGTTGGAGAGCAAATATTTGGAGCAAAAGGAGAAAATTTCTTGTGCGCCAAATTCGACCGTTCAAATTCTTCAAAATCTTCCAGGTAACTCTTACACTTAGCTTGCAATTCATTGTGACTAGTTTTAATATTTTCCATTCATGTTTCACTGTTGAACTATTGTTGAAAATTTCGTCGCGGCATATACGCGGGTTGATAATATGAAACCCACGTACACGCGGGCGTGTATACAGTAACCCACGTATACACCGTGAGCTAATTTTAATAAAAACTAACGGTCGAAACTTCAATTTCTTCTCAGGATGCCGATCACATGGCGTGAAAGAGAACATGCAGCGGTTGATAATGAAGTTATGAATGATCCTCAAGCCTTGGATGCTTTACGAGGATGCGGCTTGCTCAAATTCTTCAAACTGCCGAACATGAAAAGCCAATGTGCGACTGCTTGAAATGCTCATTGACTATTGGGATGTCGAGGAGGAAGCCTTCATGATTGATCAGATGCCACTCAGAGTGGAAGTGGAGGATATATATTTTATCACGGGCCTTTCCCGAAGAGGAGAGATAGTACAGTCCCAAGGCAGGACACGGAGCAGCCTCACCATAGAGGACTATGTACATATATACTGCCCAAGCCATCCCAAGAAAGTTGGGAGCCAGATCTCGATTGCACACGTAGCGAGTTATCGCTAAGGATTATCCTGTTCACCATAGCTCGAGTGAATGGATCGTCCTCTCTGCATCAGGCATCACGGCTCACCATGAGCGTGGCAGTGGATTGTCTCACTACAGTGTTTGACTGGTGTACTCCTCTTCTGGCTAGCATGAAGAGCCAACTCACTTCCATTAAGAGGGGACAGACCAAGAACTTCGGCTATGGGACTATCTTGGGCACTTTCTTCTTCGAGAGGATTCCCGCACTCCACCCTAGAGTAGCAGTTTCCATCAGAACCCCACGCGATCCACGCATGGGCTGGTGGGCTGATCTGATGAAACGTCTGGGGGTGGGGAGGTTCCTAGGACATATTTTGACGATGACTTCTTCACCTGGTGGGATCAGTAGATCATCTCTGTGGATGATTACCCCTACGCTGGGTTGGATTTCTGAGGAGATCCTAACCTAGCATTACCGCCATACGCAGCATGGGGCGAGATCGGTAAGGATTTTTTGATTTTATGATTTTTTTCGATTTTTCAAATATAATGATGCATTTTGAAAAATATTTTTGATGAGATTCAAATGACTAATATAATGATCATGATCCAGACATTGGGCCAGTGTGACCAGATGGACTCCCACGGCACAGACGACGCGGCCAAGGAGCCGAAGAGGTGGCTACTGAGATGGAACGGACTCTACACAATGTCCAGCGACACTTGACGAGACTGAGTTGTCGAGTACCGATGACTGTTATAGAGGACCTTCCTGAGGATATGCAGTGTCATGTGGTTGGCATGCCACATGACTGGGTTCACACTTTTCGGCGTGTAGCTAACGCGATAGTTACCTACTTGGCCGCTCATCCTGAGCTGGGGCATTAGATATGCCGGACATGATTATGGGCATTTGAGTCCCAATTTTGTATATTTTTGGACAACATATGTACACTCGAGATACTTTATATATATATATATATATATATATATATATATATATAATATATATATATATATATATATATATATATATTATATATATATATATATATACAGTTTGACTTTTTGATGCATTGATTTTATGATGAATGATTGATGTGCCAGTCTAATGCTTTATTAGCGATAGAATCAGCTAACCAATTATGAGATCTTGGAATGTTAAAATAATTAATATAAAAAATGATCTTTGCAAAAACCTCACTCTTAAATACTGGCGATATAAACATGGATCCCTTACCCAATAAATGTTATTTAATTGAGACACTATCAATTGAGAATCGAGATAGACTACCAACGAGTCGATCTCATAAGAGATTGCCTCGAATAGTAAATTAATAATGACAGTACACTCAGCCATATTATTCGAAGCAGGACCAATGCATACGCCTCTTGATACCATCAATTGACTAGTTGGATAATAAAGTACCCAAGCTACGGAAGCGAGATTCCAAGTGTGCCTGCTAGCACCATCGGCGAACCCAAAATAGACCAAGTCATCCATCAACACCTGCAACAGCAGACCAAAAAGTGTTGACATCACAAAACTCTTCGATGATATATGTATATATATAACATAATATACAAAGAAGCCATTGCCTAACTTCTACTTAAGCAAAGTACTTCTTTAGGTAGAGCCTGTTTTGGGGCTCCGCCAGCTTGTTTCCCTCAAAATCGATTAACTCATACGACCCTTTTTCTAAAACTCGTTTAATAATGAAAGGACCGTACCACATAGGTTTAAACTTGCCTGCCCCCAAGGCATATTTATCTTCGTCATAGACCAAGACAAGGTCGCCTTCAGAAAAGACTCGAGGACGGACAGATTTATCATACTGCATTTTTACTCTTTTCTTATGGGCCTCAATCATCGTGGCAGCATCTCGACGCTGCTCATCGAGATGTTCCAAGTGAAGGAGGCGCTCGTCGAGACTCGAAGTCTCTAGAAGAAGCTCTATAGCTAACTTAAGAGATGGAATTTCACATTCAATTGGGAAGATAGATTCCATCCCATAAACCAACTGAACAGGTGTAAAACCAGTAGCAGTCTTTACGGAGGTCTGGTATGCCCAAAGAGCCGAATACAACATAACGTTCCAATTGGACCGATTTTTATCAATTGTCCATTGGAGTATCGTCTTAAGAGTTTTATTGACTTCCTCGACCTGTCCATTGGCCTGAGGATAATAAGGAGACGAATGCTCTTGATAGAAACCTAATTTAAGAGCCAATTCAGACATGAGTTGATTCTGGAAGTGACTGCCATGATCAGTGACAATCTCTCTCGGGACACCGAATCTTGAGATAACCTGATTGAAAAGAAACAAAGCTTCCGTGTCACTATCATTTTTATAAGTGGGCATGGCCTCGGCCCACTTCGTAAAGTAGTCTACAACCACAATAATGTACTTGTGATTCACCGCTGAAGGCAGATTACAAGTTGTAAAATCAATACCCCACTTAGTAAAATGACCGACGGTGACAACGAGAAAAAGAGGAGCTGGATGAGCACGCATCTTTCGGGTAAAGATCTCACAAAGGTGGCAACGTTTGACCACTTCCACACAGTCTTTAAAAAGTGAAGGCAAAAAATAGCCAGCACATAAGATGCGATGGGCTGTAGCAAGCCTTCATAGATGACCACCACAAGCTCCACTGTGGCAATCATTAAGCACTGACTCTGCTTCCTCCAAGGTTAAACAACATCAAAGGACTGAATCAACCCCTCGACGGTATAAGGTATCACCAATGATAACATAATTTTTAGCCAGGTGACGTAATTTATGACGTTCATCCTTGGAGAAAGTAGAGGGAAACTTCAAAGTCTGGAGATAGACAATGATATCTCCATACCAAGGGTTGAGTGAAGAGATGAGGAATAAATGTTCGCCGGGAAAACTTTCCTCATAAACTGTATCCTCTTCACAAGGCAGCTTAGGAATTAGCTCAGCGAGAACCATGGATTTCTTAGACTTGGCCGAAAAGAACTCGAGATCAAATTCTTGCAAGATGACTATCCATCTATTATATTTGCCCCCAATCACTCGCCTACTCAGGACAAATTGAAATGGATTGACCACTGCTAAGACAAAAGTTTTGCGTAGCAAGATGTAATGACGGAGCTGCTAGACAGCATGGAAAGCTGCCAAGGCCAACTTCTCAACCGGAGAATAGCGAAGTTCAGGGCCTATTAAGCCTCAGCTCAAATAATAAATCATGTGCTCGGTGAGCGCATCGTCCTCCTGAACCAGAACCATACCAATGGTTGATTCTGCTGCAGCGAGATATCAAAGGAAGTCTCTGCCATAATCCGATGGACTCAAAAGCAGGGTAGAGACTAGTGCTTTTTTCAAAGCATCAAACAATCGTTGCGCAAGGTCATCCCATACAAATGGAACTCCTTTCTGTAACAACCGCATGAACCCTTTAGTGATCTCAGCATAGTTTGCTATAAACCGCCTTAAGAAATTATCCTTCCCTTGAAGACTCTGAAGTTGGCGAATTGAGGACGGGGGAGGCAACTGAACTATTGCCTCAACTTTGAAGGGATCAACCCGAATCCCTTCATTTGACACAATGAACCCTAACAACCGACCGGACGTAACTGCGAAAATGCACTTGTTGGGATTCAACCGGATTTTATAAAAAGGACATCGTTCGAAAACCATTCGAAGGTGGCTAGGGTGATCAGTTCTCTTTCGAGAATGAGCAGCGAGATCATCTAAGTACGCTTTGATGACATGCTTGATGTCGTGGAAAGCATATGACATGGCCCGCTGAAAGGTAGCTCCAGCATTTTTAAGACCAAGAGGCATCTTTCTATATGCAAAGGTACCCCATGGACATATAAAGTTTGTCTTATGTTGGTCTTCAGGACGGATAGAAATTTGATTATAACCAGAGAATCCATCCATGAAGGAAAAAATCTCATTACCCGCACACTCGTCGATAATCTGATCAATAAATGGCGTGGGGTAATTATCTTTAGGACGAGCCTTGTTTAGGTCCCTAAAATCGATGCATACTCGGATTTTTCCTTGCTTTTTATCTATCGGGACTGGATTAGAAACCTAATCAGTAAGAGGAACAGGGTATATGAAACCCACCTTTAGCAGCTTCTCCACTTCCGCTTTGATAGTTGTTGCTTTCCTAGGGTTGACCGGCCGAAGCCTCTGATGAACTCGTTTGGCGTTTTCGTACGTATTGATCTCATGTTCAACTATAGATGGGTCAATGCTAGGCATTTCCTCATAAGACCAAGCAAATACATCCTGAAATTCTTTGAACAGGTCAGTGTAAATTTGAATTTCTTCAGGGGAACACTCAATTCTGATGAAGAGATTCTTGATCGTGTTAGGGTCCCTAGAGATGTTTATAGGTATTGTTTTTGAAATCACCGACATATTACCTTCGGCACGAACGTGTGCTGGAGCCAAAGGGTTTGACACCGTACAAACATCACTAGAACAGAGCTCGGAGAATCTAGATTCTACCTCCTGCAATGGAAGAAGAAAGTATGAACGATGGTGTAAATCTTCCCAAGGTCGATCTATACGCATCATTGCTTTAAGAATTTCTTCTTCTGATGGTAAAACTGAATCCAAGCAGTCCAAAGCAGAGGTAGAATCAAGGCTCCAAGCAGGGGCCACATCGCCATCTAAATTCTCTTCGGAGAAAGGAGTAGAATGGTCATCTGCAGAGTTCACGATAGACTGATATCTAAGCTCAGCTGCAGATATAGAACATGCCATTCCATTCTCTTGTCCTTCAACTAATGTGGTCGTAGGTGAAGGCAAGGTCCAAGGGTCTGAAAAATAACGAGTTCGAAAGAACCCATCTCGAGAAAACTCCCTAGATGATGAAATGCCATTGATTTTAGCGATAGGAGAGGGAAACTCAAAAGTAGCCATCAAGGAGGAATACATCCCTACTCCTAGATTCTCAGTAGGCGGACGAGGGTTATCCACTAAAGGAACAGTAGAGTCGGAAGTTACTTGAGGATCAACTGGACAATAGTCCGATTGATCAACCTTTACGATTTTCCCCTCATGAGGAAAGCAAATGACACGAAACAGAGTCGAAACAACGACATCCATTTCGTATACCCAGTTCCTTCCTAGGAGGAGATTATAATCTAGGTTTAGCATCTACGACTTCTACTTCAATATTAACGACCTTCCCCCCAACACATATAGGAAAGGTCGGGATAATCCCATGCGGCTTATGAGAATGGCCATCGAATGCAGTCAAGATGGTAGGTGAAGGAACGGACGAAGGCGATCTAATAACCTTCCAACCTGACATCGACATGACGCACGTGGAACCCCCTTCATCAATAACGGTTCCAAAAATGTTAATTTCCGGTATGTAGACTTTATTTGAAAAGCCATGTGATGAAGGAGTCGCTTTTTGACATTTAACATGTCAAAAGTGAGCACTAAAGAATTAGTTGGATCGACTACCCCAATCACGAAAAATAAAGCACTTCTCTGAGCCAGACACGGCTAGAGAACCTCTAAAGCGGACATGGCGCACGGACTCTGAGCCAGATCCTCCACAATGGAGTAATTCTGGGCGGCCCTAGCATTAGGATTAATAGTCGCGCATTTAGCGGAACCTTTAGGTATCTGTGGTATAGTCTCGACAGGTGGTCGCTCGATATGAAGGTCAGTACTTCCAGGAACAACCTTGTCCTTTGAAGTTTCAGCTTCACCATAATCACGTGACCGAGTAGCCACATGGACGTTAGAACCCATCATGAAAACATTCGATGATTTTTCCCCTTCTTGGTTGCCCCCTACGGAGGTTCCAGGGTTTGAACTCGCGTGAGCCAGAAGTTGTTGCCCTTGGGGAAAAGGGTTGGTTAACACAGCTTGGGAACTAGAATTCCCTTGCTACCTTAACAAGCGCTGAGCGTCTTCAATCTTGGGGCAAAGATGAGTTAAATGGTCTCCACCGCACAACTTGCATGGAAACTTGACTTTCTTTTTCGACTCATTTCTACCTCCACCAACATTATTGCCAGATTTATTTGCATCAGGCTTCCCATCTTGGTTCTTTTTCTTACCTCAACCTTTCTTTTTCCCATTGGAATTTTGACTTCCTTTGGGGTTATCAGATTGGACGGCATTAATCGAAGAAGTTTGGGAAGCAAAAGGGTTAGACGATGTGACTTGGTTGTTAGAAGTAGTTTGTAAAGACAACTGCTGCAATTGATTCAACAAGTTCACCATATTTGTGTCTACTAACCCAACAATACCATCCGCGTGGGGACTTGGCTTCTGCTTAGCTATGTCAACCTTAGACCCAGGAGCATCTGGCAAGTACTTTTGTAGGATCCCAGACTAAGAGTAGATCAATTCTAATTGTTGGGCCCTAAAAATGGCTTGCTCCTCAGAATAGACCCCAAACATGGAGACATCTTTAGAGATCTCAGGTATCAAAGACTTCAAAAACCACTCGAGACGGTACTCCTGAGGGATATCGGCTTTAATGAGCCTCTTTATCCGTCTCCATTCCTGAATGTGATCAGAAATTTGAGTTTCCCTATCTTGACGAAAAGTAGCCAGTAGTTCAGTTCCGGCATCATACCGGACATGCAACTAAAATTGGTTTAAGAAAATATTTGCTAAGTCAGTGAATGATGTAAAGCTTCCCCCAGGCAACTCTATATACCACTTGGCCGTGTTACCAGTCAAGGTGCATTGAAATAATCTCAACCTAACCGAGTCATCAATCAGGGAGTTCGATGAGCACCATAAGTGGAACGTGGTTACGTGGTCGCCGGGATCCTCACCACTCTTCCCTTAGAATTTTGGAATATCTGAAGGGTGTTTAGTTGGGACCAAAGGCCAGGCCGGATTATACTTGATTGGGTCGTTAGTTAACTTAGTGAGGTCTGTCAAGTTCAACATTGCCAGAAACGGAAGTCTAGGAGGAGCTTGGGGATTCCACCCTGACTGGGCGACACTCCCGAAGCTCTGAAAAGATTGGCCTGGACTTTGGAAGGCACCAAGTTTCCCGAAGTAACCAGTAGAACCCGCTGAACCAAAAGGCAAGCCTTGTGACCCACCAAAACTCGAAGTTTGACCAACTCTGGCCGTATATCCACCATACCCAGCAAAGTTTCCTCCTAAAGGATTGTAAGGAGTTGACAACCCCTGATATGGATTCCAAGCCAAAGCTAGGGGAGGAATACTTTGGAATGAACTAACCATGGTATACGGCCTATTCCCATATTGACCGAAGAATGGATTCCCAGTTCCGGCACTACTAAGCCCAGGGTTATTCCAACCTTGGAAAGGATTTCTACTTTGTCCTACCGAAGAAAAAGGCATAGACCCTATTGTAGGGTTAGAATGTGGTATATGACCACTTCCGAATGGAAAACCTTGGAATAAAGCTGACCCACTCATCATAGATGTGGTGGCCCTGAACGAAGCTGAAGGAATGCCCTGTGAATGGGCACCAAATGGGAAGAATCCAGAACCAAAAGCATTGGTTTGGGAATTTCCACTCGTGGACGGAATGGAGGTAGACCCAACAAAAGACGTGCTAGCAAAAGATCCGAATAAAGAGACAGAGGGGATGGAAATAGTTCCACCCCCTTGTACAGATATAGGAGTCTATACAGTCGTAGCACTTGTAGAAGCCATGCTTCCAGTAGTGGTCATCGAAGGTAAGCACGTAGCGTAACCTGGACTTGACGGTCTATGCATCGGAGTCCCAAAGTATCGCAATACGTGTGGATGACTGGATGATAGAGGAGAATTCGGAGCCGCTAACGACTCTGAAAGTTCTTCTACCTCAATATTATCCTCCGCTTGTAAGCGAACTTGAGAAAGACCTGGAGTGTTCCTCTCTTGTTCTACGGAAGTACCAAGCCTTGCTTCAATACTAATGCCCCCGAGGGGAGGATCAATCCCCGATGCGTCAATCGCAGTGGGACGAAACCCACCGGTATTATTACCTCTGCACCTTCTCGGAGAAGGCTCTAAACTCGGTGGTGAGAGACCACGAAGTCTTCGAGACCATCTGGGAGATCGGTGAGCCACTTTGAATTCTTTGTTTAAAATCTAGCTAAAGACTAAAAAAATTTAAAGCTAGGCCAACTAAGAGCACAGAGCACCCACTATAAAGTCCCTAAAGATATAGCCAGTCAAACAAATTCCAAGTATTTCCGCTCCGGATGATTAGGACCGGACACCAAAATACGAGAAAGTGGAAAATAAAGGGCATTCCGAAGATAGTCTGGGATGATGAAGGCCCAGGCCTATCAGCAAAGGTATCAGAGGAAGTTACGATGACCTCCTAACAACAACCTGCGCCAGTGAAAGCCCCCAAGCTTCCCAAGGGTGCCCTCCAGTAGTACCATTGAAAGTGATACAACGTCGACCTCAGGTGCCACAGGATTCCCCTCCGCAGCCACCTATGTAGTTCCCTAGGAGAAACAACTATGGATACCAACTCGTCGCAGAAGCCAGGCGGAACAGTCTTGAGGTAAGTTCGGACAAGTAGGAGAGGGGGTATCTCTCTTTCCCGTCTTCACAGAACCTCGTGCTTAACTCCCAAATCCGGAGCTTTCCTGGTGGTCTTCCTAACGCTATTGGATTTTCTCTCGTTAATCAGACTCCTATGTTTGACGTTTAATATGGCCTTGGAGAGTTAACTCTCCACTCGCCTAATCCAAGGCCCTAAAATCTTAAAACTTGTTTGTGTATTTAACTTAAAAGAAAAAAGTTCTAGTTAATTTTAATTAGCGCTTGATTTTAAGGGCTGTTCTTTAAGTCAAGGGATGATGGAAGTGAAACTAGTGGTGTTTTTTTCGACGCAAAAGAAATTAATAAAACCTAACTATATGCATGTGCACTTTGTCATTGTTTTTCGATGAAGAGTACTCTACATGGGTTGTAGGAAACACTTAGAAAGCAAAAACTTTTTCTTTTCTTTTCTTGTAACACACTTCACAAACGCAAAAACCAAAAGAATTGCTAATGCTTTAACGATGAAAACTAATGCAAAGTATAGTGAAGATGCAAGAATCAAAACAACTCTAAAAACAAGAAATGAAAGTTGCTTTGCTTATCAAATTTTCTTTTGCCACTTACAATGTCTAGATGGAATATGAAATGCTACCATTCATTTCGTCTAAACACTAAAAACAAAACTCAAGACAAACATAAACCACTTTCACTCACCAAAAGGAAACCAAATGAAAAGCAAGTTCAAGAAAGCAAAACAAAACTTTTCAAAAAGTTCTCTTCAAAGTAGCAACAAAAAAGTCTTTTCAAAAATGCTCTCAACAAAACTGAAACTTTGCTATTAAAACAATAAGCAAGAAACACTTTTGCAAGTTGACACCCTACAAAGAATGAAAACTCAACAAAAACAAATGTGTTCAAAAAGGCTTTTGAACAATCGAAAGCAACAAGGAAAGCTTTGGTAACAAATACCAAAAAAGATCAAAAAGACAATTTCAAGAAAGTATCAAATGACAACTTTGATGAAATAAAGAAGTAGATGGTCAAAAAAGCGATTTCGTTAAGCAAACAAAAAGTCACCAAAAAGGAAAGTTCAAACACAAAGATTGATAACAATCTTTCTACTCTGATAACTCAGAGCAGCCAAGATTCCAATCAAGGAATCTTGCGTGCTTTTAGCAAAAAGATGATGACGCTTGCAAACACAAAACAAGACCAATACTCCTTATAATCAGAGAGAAATCGGAGTAGGAGGCTTGCTGTAACACAGACAACTGATACTGGCAAAAATTACTGTTTCAAACTGACTCAAAACACCAGACAAACTTTAGAGACACAAAAATTTATAAATCCTGAAAGTTGCAAGATATGCGCGACTGTACTTAGTGCAGATTGCGTGCATATGCTACTGTGCCTGAGGAAACTTGCATATACGCGGGTTTGCTTCAGGAAACAAGCATTTATACGCTTCTGTAACTAAGGAAAACAGTGTATATATAATATTTCAAGAAAAATAAAAAACAAACTGAAGAAACTGGAAAAATTTAGAAGTAAAGAACAGACCAGACAGTAACAGTAAACCAGCAAGCAACTGAGCCCTGATAGGCTTGACAAACACCCAAACTAGGAACAACAAGAGTGTTGTTCCCAGTGGAGTCGCCAATTCTGTTGAGGGATTTGATCCCCTAGGGCTTTTGGGTGGAAACCCTAGCAGACTGAAAGTTGTCTAAACAAAGAAACATGCACTCACACAACCATTATGCTATCAAAAGCAAATTCTAAAGTAA
Source organism: Pinus taeda (assembly GCA_000404065.3). Lineage (NCBI taxonomy): Eukaryota > Viridiplantae > Streptophyta > Pinopsida > Pinales > Pinaceae > Pinus > Pinus taeda. The sequence goes on from APFE030935700.1 coordinate 12,950, forward strand.
GAAGGACGTACCTCAGGTCCTACGTTTGAGTAGTTCCTCAAGGGTCCAAACCCTTCTTCAAGTCCCTTTCGCTCCCTTGTCCTGCAAAACAACCAAATCCAAATAATGCAGCAGTATATGGATAAAGACTTACACAAAAATCATCTTTATGTTATAAAAGAAGGAAGTTAGTTATGAACTTTTAAACATCCATTCATACATGAAATTCAAACATGAACATCATAAACATAAAGAAGAAGCATATCGGGAACCAAGACGTGTTTCTTTATTATAGACAAATAGAATGTACAAAAGGAGTAATATCACCTGAGAAACCTTTCGCAGGCTCCAAGCACAGCTTCCTTCCGAATTCGTCCCACCTGAAGCCTCTAGCATATCTCCTTCCAAGACTCACTCCATGATGCCATAACAAGTGGATGAACATCAAATCACAAGGAAACAAGGGTTTCCTGTACAAATGGGGGAAGTGCAGAAGGCACAAGGGTCTTCAGACCTGGTCAAGGGAAAATCTCAGTATAATAACCTTTCTCTCTCTTCTCTCCTCCCTTAGGCCTTCCCTTTGATGTCTTTTTATACCAATTCCAAAGTATTTTTTATTTAGGAATTGGTTGGGAACAGTTGGGGCCACGGGCACTAACAGGTGATCAGCAGGTAAAACCCGCGGTCTCCGCCTGAAAATAAGGAGTTTTATATTTTTTTAAGTGTTTTAATACATATATGTGGGTTGGGTATATATGGACCCGCATATACATGCGTTTAACTCAGGGCAATGTCGCGTACAGGGAATAAAACACTGTTTTTTAAATTTGGGACCAAGTCTGGAAGGAGGGGTTGCCCTAGGCCATGAGTGCAGCATCACAAACCATAATAGTGAGATTTGGAGCTATAACAATGACTAGTAGTGATGATTAAGGGCTTGTAATATGAAATATGACCCCTTCCTTCAATTGTTCCTGAACCATATTTTCTATTTCATTATTGTTCAAACGTGTGCAACAAAGATGTACATTTCTTGGTTGAATTCCTAAAATTAGGGTTATTCCATGGCCATGCTCTCCTTTGTTGGGTTTGGATCCTAATTATCTTCTTGATTCAGAGGTCTCAGCCATGTTGGACCCTAGTTCCTAAATTAGGCGACAATGCCGTGCATATGATAGTTGTCAAGGGTTTCTGGGGGGCGACAACTACTTTTATGAGGACCCACTAGATGGTACGAAGCTGAAAATAGATGAAAAATGCCTTGCAAAACATTGTAATTTTCCATGAATTTGGGTCGTTTATTAGGCGGATGATTTGACGTAGAAGTTATATTAATTTACGATTTTCTTCCCTAGAAGGAAACCCTCAGTTTATATGAGGGAATTGTATTACAGATGTGTATTATTATTTTGAGAGAGAGAGAGAGAGAGGAGGATGTGTGAGACTGAAGAGGAGATTACAATGGATTTGATGTAGGTTGTATCTCTTCATTTTGTTGGATAATATGAAAGGAAGGACTAGTTGTTTCTCTATGGACATAGCCCAAATTGTGTGAACCATGTATATTGTGTCTCTCTTGTTTTATATGTTTTTTTGCTTATGTTTCCATAATATTTTATGTATTTCATTGCTCTAGTAATTAATTTATAACATCCTCAAGAAGGGAGTAAACCCTTTGGCGTCTCAAAAACCTATTGATGTTTTCCAAGGACTAAGTACAAATATTTGTGGATTTTTGGTGTAGTATTATCCATGATCTATGATCTGTATGGCATTTAATTGAATGATAATTCAAGAGTTGTATTTCCTTAATAACTTCTCGATACAGTGAGATAACTATTTTAGGGTATCTTTCCTAATGCCCTTGAAGGGTGCGTACATGCCCCTCTTTAGTACAACTAATGTAGAGTTCCTTGAAATCCATTGTGGTTAGTCCCAATGTTCACATCCATTCTACCTCCAATACTATATCACAACCACCAATTTTGATGGAAAATAGATGGGTTTTGAGTCGATATTCTCCAATATGGATTTTGATATTTTCACATTTTCCCCCACATTTCATCCTACCTCCATTAGTGATCATGATTAGACATTTAAGCATTAGGTGTACAAAATAATGGGTTTCTTCGATGACTCACTTATGAATGAAATTATGAGTGCTATCCTTGTCAATTAACACTATAATTTTTTAGTGATTGATGTAGCCCATTACTTTCAATGTTTGTGAAGTTTAAATACATGATAATGCGTTCAACGAGATTAGGGGTTATATATAATAAAATGATGGTCCAATATCATCTTGATTAGGAGCGTTTGTGTCTTCAACTTGTAATATAGCATCTCTTTAGTCGTTATGTGTTCGATAATGGCTTGAGTAGTAATATTAATTTGGAACAATTTATGTTCTTTATACTTATGCCCTGGAGCATTTTTTTTATCATAATTGTAGCATAATTCATGGCTTGGGTGGTCTGCAGATTTTGCTAGAGGAATTTATTTTACCTTTAAGGGATGAATAAAAATTGTTCTTAATGAATTACCTTGGAGAGGATGATTATGATGAATGCATTCCATTTTTTCTTTATTGGTGCATTAATCACTATCTCAACTTTTATATCCCTCTCAACTACTTCGTATCATGTAGTAGGATGCTACATTCTAACTCAACCTTGAATCTCCTCCTTGATTCCCCCATAGAAACATCATTTATAGAAGGAATCTATTAAGTTATTTGTACATATGACTAATTGTTCAAAAGTTGCTATAAATTTGGTGTCTGAGCCATTTTGGTGTAACTTGGTAAGCCACCCAAAATAATGAGTATCCATCTAAAAACATGCATATAAAAATTTGACAAATTGAATCCAGGAAATGTAGCCTAAATAGATTTTTTTTATGTCATTCCCACTATTCCCATTTTTCTTTATATTGGATCCTCACTTTAAGTTTCATCATGTCATCAATAATATCCTAAAGAGTGAAGTAATGTTTCATCTAAGTGGCACATCCTAATGTATCAAAATCATCAAAATTGTTCAATTCCATTATAGAAGGACCATGTCATATGTTATTATCCATTTATATATTGTTTTTTAGACTTTATGACTATTGTAGATGGATAAATAGATCTAATTTAGAAGTTTATTCTTAGTGTAACTCAATTTGTTATATAGTCTAGTAGTTTTCTTATGTATGATTCAAGCCAATGTAATTGATTTTCAAATTTGTCAAATATATTATATAACTTCTCATTGAACTTTATTTCCAACACATTTATGTTACCATGACATTTGTTAAGCTAACTTTCTATTTCCAAGTTATTTGTAATAGAGAATGTGTTCATGTTGTCTAGTGAAGTATGAGGATGTTTATAGGTGTTATGCTTCATGGGAGAGCTCATTAGAAAATTTAATGGGGTGCTAAGGATTGAGAGACGTCAAAAAGCATCTCTAAAAAAATAAAAATGACCTTTGTAAATCTAGAAAATTGTTGTTAGTGTTTGAGTTCAAAAATGTAAAAATATCACAATTTATGATATACTTCTCGTATCAACTATTATTGTTGAATTTTCAAGGATATTCTAAATTTATAATTACTTCTTATTGTTTCTTAATTTAGTATTTTCTTGCATTCACATTTATCATAAAGAAATTACACATAAGATCTCAATTATAGAAACACAAGTCTACTAGAATCATAAAAAATAAACCAAACAAGAAACACAATTATTTTACCTAGGAAACCCCACATGGGGTAAACCCACTTCAACCTTTACCTTAGAGAAATTATTCATTTCAACAGGAGATACATCTAGTCTTTTAAATAAGAATAAAATTCAAAGGAATCAATAATAAAGTGCTCACTAAACTAGGTCAAACTATCTTTTATCTAAGTCAAACTGATCCACAAATCATTTAGTACATATTATTCTACCTTAGATATTGGCATGCTTCCTTCCAAAATGATTTTCTCCTATTGTCACCATAGAGATTTTGGTCATGCTTGCTTCCACTTCAAAAAATAGGTTCTTCTACCATCTTAGGGACATAGATTCAGTCCAACATGCCACAAATTCATCTTAGTTAAGCCTCATGTTCATGCTTTAAAAAGCCTTAGATTTGTCTTCAATAAGAACATAAGTGATACAGAATTTGTACTTGAGATGGAGGAAAAATTGACATGTATATAGATAATTAAGGAGCCCTAATGGTTGTGACAAAGGGTTAAGGCCAAATCAATCATTAGGAGGGTCAATATGATTTTTTGGAGCTACACAATTTAAAATTTCAAAATTTAGATTCCCTATTTTGAAGTTGACTTGTTGTGCTTATTCATCATCATCATTTCTCATATATTTGTAGGGTTAAATATGAATCATGAAGACCAACCATAGCTACAAAATATCATAAATTATGATCCCAAATATGAAATTTTTTCACTTCTCTAAATATTTCGTAATTGGTTTCACTGAAATTTGTGGTCTTTATCAAAAGATATCCAATATACAAAGTTTACATATATCATTGGATGAAACCCTTAAAAATGTTGATTTTAAATTGTCGATAAATTCACTTCCTAGGCTCTACTTTGGATGACTTTCCCATAAAAAACAATAAAAAGAAGAAGAATAAAATTCTGTCCTCCTCTTTTTCCCATAAAATATCAACAAAAATAAGAAAAAAAATCTTCTACTCCATGCCCAAAAATTCTCCCACTTTGTCAAGGAAAGATCTATGATACCTCTTGTAGTGTAATTTGCATAAAATGTAGTGCAAAACAAAATAGCATAAGGAATGACCGAGATAAACCCGAGAAATATCTCTTTGATAATAGAATATAATAAACTACGTTCACATTCCTCTTCAATGGGGAAACCTCCAAGAGCAATGCTCTAAATACAATTACAATTATTGGAAAAAAATTACATAACTTTCTTATCAATAATATACCTATCCACATATAATATTAATTACCTATGGGCCGACTTATGATGAGAGTCTACTACCTAATTTGGATTTTATTAACAAAGATGACACTTTCTACAATAAGTGACTATTAACTAACTATTTAATAGGCCACATTTATTAATAATGCATCTAAAGAGGCTACGTTGAGATCCTAAATAGTTTAAAAAATTGTTTATGGCCTCAATTAATAATCCCCAAAACAAGTAATGGTTGCTTGCTCAACATCTATATAAGTACCTTACTACAAAATGTACAAAGTGTAAATTATTCTAATAATAATCATTACTAATACATTCTTAAAAACGTATTAATTATTTCCATCAAAGGTGCTTTTCATGGGGAAATGACTTAAGTTTTTTTTTAATAGTACTATTTAGTATTTCCTTATGTTTAAGAAAGAAATTATACGCATATTTGTATTCAATGTTTTAAGAAGCAAGCCTATAAATTACTGTTATTATCAAGATGCCTTCCACTTATCACATCCAGTGCCAACCTCCTCAAGTCTTCTAGCCCATATATGTTTCACTATTTATAAATTAGATTTACACGCACAGCTCATATTCGAGCATTGTTTGCATATTTTGAGTGGTGTATATCGAGAGGGAAAAGTTATTTAATATATATTTATTTTTATTTAATCATCATTACCGTTTATATTCAATGAATTTTTAATATATCACGTGCATTATGAATAATAAAAAAATATTTTAATTTAATTACATATTAGAATACATTTTTAAAAATCACATTATTTAATCTCTATAAATATTAACAAAATATATCTTCTTAATTTAAAATAATTTTGTTAAAAGTTATTTTTATTTTAAAACTTTATTTTCACTACATGATAATAATATAGTTTTCTTTAATCACTTATAATAATATAGTTTTCTTTAATCACTTTACAAACAATTAGCATTAACCTTCAATGCCCCATAGGTTAGAGTAAAACTTACATACCATTTCTTATTTTGTCAGTAAAACACCATGGCAATATTTATAATCATCATCAAACCGACTTGGTTTACCTAGGAACCTCTATCTTTTTTGAGATCGATCAAGTAGATCCTACATGACCTCTACAAAATTATCGATGCCAATGTTATTACTACACTATAGAAATATGGAGTTGTATCATTATCACTATTGTTAACTCCCAATTTTTTTCTTTTACAAAGAATTCAATTTTGGATCACAGAAATTCCCATGCTTAATATGATGTTGCATGGGCATTGTGTTTTTCATCAAGATTACATCAACTCTGTCAATATTACATAATATGTTTTCATGGATTCTATATAAATCATCATATTAATGATGAGAAACTTGACAATTAAGGATGCCTTGGATTGTGTAGTATCATGTTACCTCACATGTTAGGAAAAAAAACACTCATCGAATAAAGTTGGCATTAGAATAATGTTTTTGTATTATATTTGTGCATTGATACGAATGCTCCTATTTTTAGATGGGTCATCATTCTTGCATCGTACTTTTGTCTAATTGCCTTCAAAGTATAGAACCTTTTTAGTTAGTTTGCATCATTTGTAGGTATTATTAGTGCCATTTTACATTGATCTTATGTTCTGTTGTAACCATACATGCATTATTATTATTCATGTTTACATCGCATTAGTTTCATATGACATCACTCACATGTCAGGTTATTTGTGTAAAGTTAAAATGAAAAGCATGTCGTTTTAGAATCAAATTGTTAGTAAGTGTTATTAATAACTTAATTATTATAATTTATAACTCAGGGTTAATTTATTATATTCAATTAATAATAACAATAAAATTATTAACTAGTTAATTTGGTTTAGTTTGAGTGGTTGGGAGGAATAGTGGGTATTGTCTTCACGCAAGTTTATAATGGTAAAGTGACATAAAAAGCTCTTGAAAAGAGTGGACATATCTGAAATTTTTAAAAGATAATATAATGTGGAATTTACATGGTACTAACAACCTCACTCTTGCCTTCAAGCTGAGAGGGAGGCCAATTTCTTTCCTTTAGTGGTCCCCAACGCCCAAAAATTCTTTGAAAGAAGAATTATCAATCATGATTTTTATAATATTTAAATATTGATAAATTGATGACTAGTGTGAGTATATTTTAAAATGTAGTAATCATGAGAGAAACAACCATATATATATATAAGGAAGATAATCCTTTTTTCCTTATCATTTAATCAATTTTAAAACATGGCAACTACAAATCCATGTATCGAAAAATGCAATTATGAAATTTAACTGCATTAATCTTTAATTAATTTGACATCATGGAAGAAAAATAACATGTATATATAAATGAAATGATGAATTTTTAAATTAAATAGTAAAATGACCATGTTATTTTCTTCTACCTATGATCAGATGGTGCACTACTACCCCAGGGAAATTTCAACATCGTCTACAACATTGCATGAAGAAACTTGCACACATATAAGGAAATTAAATCCATTTGACATTAGAAGTTAGTTGAAATTTTATCAGTTCTTTCCTCATGTTACAAAACCTCCTCATTCCCACAACATAGAAACATATTGATGAACATAAGTTAAATAAAATGAAAAATGGTTAGCATTTAAAGTTGTAATAAAAAAGATATAAGTTAAACAAATGTCAAAATCGTTCAATCCCTATGTGTCACACTCATCATCATTATATTGGAAGAATGTAACAAATTTCAATTAATGAATGCATAATTCTAACTAATTATAATTAAAGAGAAAGCATATTTAAGAACCAATTTATGATTTACTTGGACCCTAGTATGAGACACTTTACTACCAAAACATACTCTAGTACCAATTTCAAAATGGAAATGTGTGTAGCATGCCATACATTTGTGTGTGCATCTAGAATAATTTTCAAAATCAAGAATGTAGATGATTTCATCTTGCACAACAATATTTAACAAGGAAATCATGAATTAAAAATAACATCCAAACATGAATTAACATTGTGAATAAACACAACAATAAAAAACTTATAATTATAAATGTTTATGCAACTAGTTTCACACATCATAAATTCCAGGCAACAATAGGATTTCTTCCATCAATTCTCTCTACAAGAAGCCACGCCCTTGATGGAGCTATGAATCCATAAGGATTAACAATAATCTATTCAGAATGACATAACATTGTGAATAAATAAAACAATCATATACTCATATGTATAAATGTTTACAGAACTAACTAGATATGTTAGAAATTCTACCCATCCATAGGCTTTGTTGCACCAACTATCTATATAACAAGCCACTCCCTAGTTGGAGTTATGAATCCATAACGATGAATAAGATTGTATGGGTGTTTATAATATACTCAAACAACCTAATATCTGGTAAATTCATAATGAAAGATCATATAGTAACTACAACCACCTAGATCTATTCCCAATTAGTTTTCACAATCCAAAGGATGATATTTCCTTCAATACACCACAATAACTCATAAAATATTAATTACCTTTAGAGTTCCAACACAAACTAGATAGGAATATCTGAACTAGGGGCTCCATAAAATCTAGCTACAATGGACTGCACACAACAAGATTTACATATACACTTAGATAATTTTTCAATGATAACTCCTGATAGACATTCCTACCTAGTTCTCTACATATATTCTATCTATGTAAACTAGTTGTCAACATAGAGTATGGCTACAACCTTTTGCATGACCCAACACTCTCCTTTTCTTAACTTATTGTTGTTCTATATAATGACACATGATCTCTGCCTGACTTTCCTTTCTGATGCATGGCTAACATTTCACCATTGACAAGGATGATTATACCTAATTGATGTTAACATAACTTGGTGAGATGACTTTCTCACCTGCCTCGTACATGACCGTACTTAGCCCCATGCTTCAATAAATAAATAAGATGAATCTTTTACCAACCTCATAAATGCATTCAATGATTGTATTTATTAAGTCAAATGGGGATTATATGGTAATTAAAATTATTTTAGGAAAATGACATGGAATTCTTGCCACGTGGGATTTCCCCTTAGACCCCCTTTTAACCCCCTCCCTTGTGAACCCTTTGACTCTATCCTTATCCATGTTATGATTGGTAATGTATTTTGTTTTATTATTTTTAAGGCACATTGTTCACATATTGCATTGCTTGGCCCTCATCTATTCATCATATTTACAATTATGTATTGCTAGACTAGAGGTCAAAACTAGTTTGTTACATTTCCCTTCCCAAACATTTTTCAATGTCCCTAGTGCACATCACCATAGAAGTGTGCATGCATACCCATATAATTTTTACATCAAAATACTTGATAATTACATATTTTAATGTATCATGCATCAATTACAAGTACTTATATTTTATTCCCCTCATCTTGCACAACTTAAAGAAGTGTACCCCCTTCTATGCAAAAATTCCTTTAGGATGTCTCATTTCACTTCAAGGGCTTCATCACATGCCAAACAAGAAGTATCATAATTATGGATTTAGGTACCTTACTTGCACCAAAATGGATTCTCTATGCTTTTATGTACAAATGTACATCATATTTCCTCAAAATCGAGAAAATAAATAAACACAAATCAAGTATTCCTCTAGCATGGTCTC
>APFE030935700.1:27500-57549 GCA_000404065.3 Pinus taeda
CAAAAAAATATATGTAATCATCAAATATCACATGCACACATTATAAGAAACATATAAAACATCAGAGAAGATAAACATAAGAGAACCATCAACACATGAACACTAGATAAGAGGTGAAAACCCTTCCGGGGGAAAAACCATCGTCCACTTTTGTCTTCGAGTTCTTATTATCAAATATTTCTCTTACATAATGTGCTATCCACAACCAATGTGTAAGCCTCGACTTGTGATGCACGTGAGCTGCCACATGCTCTAGGTCACTACATGACACAATTCACCACTTCCAACTATATGTAGGCCCCAACCTCCAATAGTTTCCAAGGTGACCATCTAGGGGAAGCCATTGCTCCCAATTTCTCAGGCCATAACCTAAAGGAAGACAGTACTCCCTAAATTAGCAAGCCACTAATTGCCGACAAGATGCCACTTTCCCAATGAAGACCCCAACCTTCAAGCTTTTGTGGACCACCTTTGATGCATTTTCAAACTAGGCCCACAAAATCTACACAAAAATAATTCTAGCCCATGTTTCATCTATTTTGATACTATACCCACTCAATATTCTTAGATCATTAAAAAAGTTAATTAAACGCTCTCTACAATACATCTCCACCACAAACTGTGGCAGTATTCAATCAACACTCTCATACTGGGAAACATGCTCATCAACCCTCAACATACTCTCAACAATACTCTATCAGCAACATATTCTTAGCTATGACAATACATCTAAACCATAGTTAGACTCAACACCTTACAACAACAACGACATTTAGAATCTCACTATACAAAGTAAAACATACAAGCTCTTCCCACTAACATGAAACCCAAGCTCAACAATATAGCCAACAACAACACATACTCATACCTACAATGATAGAAGACTCTGACATACTAACTGCAAATTTAATATTATGGCATTGATAAATATCAACGTACGCCCTTTGTAAGCATTGTTAGCAATATAACCATGTAGTAGAGAATATGCTAACACTCTATCTCCATAGTGGCGACAACCTCTGTCATATACTAGAAATAACTTTGCCACATTTTCCCTGCAACACAAAGATATAATCACTCTAAACCATCTAATCTCCACAAACAAAAGTCTCAAGCTCTTCTACCATCAAACTATTATTTTCCATAGACACAATAGCTGCACAATCATCACACTCAGTCCATCCAGTTTCTCTCTGCATGTTCACAACTTAGACACCCATTTGATCCATACTTTTTAGTCCACACAAAATATCTCAAGTGCACCCCATGATCTTGTCTGATTGTGTTCACCTTACTTTTTTCAAAACTCACACATTGTATCCTTTGATCAAGCAATCAAATAACACTTTAAACTATTTCCTCCATTATGCCTTGGACCAAATCAAGGCAATGAGATGAATGTGTTCCGATGCATTTGGGCAAGACTAGATCAACAATTACAATGCATTGACACATAAAAAAGCTAACAATTGAATGAGAATTATTACCACAAAATGAGAACTCTAGACAAAAATCCTCAAAGAAAAACAAAAAATAACTTGAAAACAAAAAATGTTGATGCTGGAATAATATTTTTTTGGGGTAAATTTTCAACATTTTTTAAAGATGGAATTAAAAGCCAATAAAACCCAAATATTTTTGTGCAAAAAGCACCCTGAAAATAAAGCGTTTTAATGCTAGAATATTGTCCTTTTCTTTTCCGGTTAAATTTTCAACCTTTTTTTAATAATGACATTAAAGATAAAATATCACGTCTCTAAAAAGTGTTAAAATCGGACATGGCATTAACAATAAAATATCATGGCTCTTAAAACCCTTAAAATTACAATGATTTTCAGGCATGGCATTAAAGATCAAATATCACGTCTATGAAAAGCCTTAAAGTTCCAACAATTGTCAGCCATGGTGTTAAAGAAAAAATACTCACAACTATTCTCAACCATAAGATTATAGATAAAATATCATGACCTAGAAAAACCTTAAAACTTTGACAAATTTTTAATCATGGAATTAAAACTAAAGATCATGACTACAAAAAAAACCTTATGTTTTCAACATATTTCAACCATGGCATTATGAAAAAACTTTATGTCTAAAAAAACTTTAAAAATGAACACCCGAATGAATGAGTAATTATTCCAAAGTAATTTCTTTTTTAAATTCTAAAAGTATAGTGGTTTTAAAATCTTCGCTTAAGACAACTTGACACATTGCAACAAAAATTTAAAAATCAAGCATGAAATTGACAGGAAGTGTAGGTGAAATCAACTCATTATAATGAAAACTTAAAGACAAATCTAGAAATCGACACATTCTGGGGGAAGACTCCATCCATTATTGCGAACTTTTTAAAATCAACTATCAAATCAACACACAGTGCTATCGGGTTGCTACTCGATAAGCGACAACAACCCCACGGAGAAAAATAAAAATGAAAAATACAAAAGAAAACAAAAATTAAAACATTGAAAATAAAAACAAAAACAAAAAAATAGAAGAAGTTTAAAAAAATAATAAGAAGTCAATATCTCTCTATATATATAAACACACAACAAACTAAAAAAATCCAATATGAAAATATATAAAAGAAGAAAAAAAAAAAATTAATCAAACATAAAAGTGTACAAAAAAAAAAAACTAAAATTAGCTTATAAAACATGAAAACACACACACGCACATATATATATATATATATATATATATATATATATATATATATATATATATATATATATATTAAAAAATGCATAACTTAAGAAAACAATTACCGAAAAAAATATTATAAATAAATAATATTGATTGGACGATTTAAAAAAATAAATAAATAAAAACATTAAAAACAATTTAAAAGAAAATAATTGAAAAAAAAAAAAGAGTAGAGCCCCACAGGCCTGCACAGGCAGGGAACTTTCATATAGCTCCCCTCCCACCTAGGCTTGAGGCCACGTGGGCCTTGAGCAAGCCAAGTTGATTCCCATAATTGAATTGCCTCTTCCAAGGCCCGAGGCCTCAAGCCTTGGGCGAGAAAGGTCGATTCTGGGAATCGACATGGCTAGCCAAGGACCACTGGCTTGCGTGTAGTTACCCTCCCGCCAAGGGCTAAGGCCCCACAGCCAGGTCTATTCTAAGTGCATCTCCCTGCCTGCCTAGGACTCATGGAGCCTCAGGCCATATCGATTTGACCTTCCCCACCCTGGTCTGAGGCCTCCCCAGCCCTAGGCGAGTGACACTTATTCCCAAAATCGGCCCTGGCCCACTTAGGGACTGAGGGGAGTTGATTTTTTATTTTATTTTAAATATTTACTTTTTAAATTTTTTTAAAATTTAAAAATTATTATTTTTAAAAAATTTAAATTGTTTTTAATTTGTTTTATTTTTTATTTTTTATTATTTTAATTTCTTTCTTTTTTCTCAATTCTTTTAATGTTTTTTTCCAGATTTTCTAAAAAGAATTGTTTAATTGTTTTCTTATTATTCTTTATGCTTTTTTTTTCAATTTAATTGTATTTTTTTAGTTTTTAGCATTTTATGTTTCTAATTTTTATTTTAGGAAATTTTATTTTTAAAATTTTATTGTTTCCTAAAATAATATGTTTTATTTTCTCTAAATTTTGTTTTGTTATTTTTACTTTCAAAAAAAAAAAAAAAAAACTTAAAAATGCCATCATCTTTGAATATAAAATTCATAAAATATGTTGTTTTCAACCTTTTTTATTCAATTTGTTCATAATTTGTTTTATTTAACATGTCATTTTTTGCAAAAAGGTCGTGAAATACATACAATTTTAATTATATCTATATGCAAAATGTGTATTTTGTGTCGAATCCTTAAAATTGCTATTTTTCTAGTGAGAATTATTTTATCTGTATTGAAGTATTAATTAGCGATATATAAATATATAAAAAAAATCCTAACCTAAAAATACTAATGTTATTATTTTTTTAAAACTTTGTAAAACAAATTAAAATTTTCATTATAAAAGGAAATTGCAAAGAAAAACAAAAAACGCATGTTTGGAGAATCGTTAAAAAATAAACATCCTAGGTCGAAAAACAAGAAGATGAATAATACAACTTGAAAAATGGTTAAATAATCAACATTTTAAAAAAAAATTGTACATACTTAAAACATAAGAATATTTGAAGTGCAGATAATATGCATTAAAAAAGATATTGATGTTTTTCAAAACCCACATGAAAATCATGAGTATTTAAAAAAAATTATTCACACTTAATACATTACAAAATTTGAAGTGTCAAAAATAAGTTCTCTAAAAAAAGGGGTTGATGTTGCATGATCACTTTTCAAAATCAACTTGAAGATCACTAACATTTAAAAAAAATGTTCGTACTTGATAAGTAAGAAAATTTGAAGTGCCAAAAATATGCTCCAAAAAAAATGTGTATTTTGAATCAAAACTTTTCAAAATCAGATGATTTTTTTGCTGCCTCAAAAAAATGGGTAATCGGTAAAGTTCTTATTTGATCGATAGTTACATTATATTCATGACAACAAACCATGACCAAATCAACCATAATCATTGCAGACCACATCAAGACATAGAGCAAATCCATTAGATTGAAAAAATTTGTTGGTCAAGCCCGAGCTTTTTTCTTTTTTCACACCAACAAGTAGTGCCACAAGCACATAATGGGAAGTATGTGGTAGTGCCACTGGGAGGTTGTGACAAGCATGTGGTTGTGTGGTAGTGCCATTTGGAACCAGTGGCCTATATGCAAAAGTTTTTTATACATGGAAAACTTAAATATATTCAATCAAATCAACAACTATCTGCAACATCACTTCCTTATACATCTGCAATCCGTGTATTAAGCACGTGAAACACAACTACATAACTCAGATCATCCTCCACCACTTCAAAGTAAAATTGAATGAATTCTTTATTGACATCAATGGCAAGCTAGCTGGCTCTTAGTGGTTGACATCGATGCCCACATCATGCTTCCAACAGTATATCCCTTTGGCATTCTTTATGAAAATTTGAGGTCTAAAATGGGCCTCCTCAGAAATAATGTAAAACCAAAATAAACACTATCAGAATCAATAGGATTCAAGATGATGATGTCAATCTTGTGGGATGATTAACCATTTTTGGAGTAAAAAAGTAAAAATATTAAAAAATAATAAACTAATAAAACTATTTTGTTAGCTCGTATTTTCAGCTTATCTCGCTAAGATTTTACTCAAATTTTCAGTGGGACTACTCATTGGATGCAATATCTAATTCCTCATCCAAGGAGTACCCAAGTTGCATACTTTCGATGGACCCTGCTACACGAAAAATGAGAAATACATGAAAAAACGTGATTGCAATCATGTTTTTCATGTATTTCTCATTTTTTGTGTAGAAAGATCCATCAAAAGTATGCAACATGGGTACTCCTTGTATGATGAATCAAATTTTGCATTCAATGAGTGTTTTCGCTCGAAATGTGAGTAAACCCATAGAGAGATAAGTTCAAAATACAAGTTGAAAAAATCGTTTTTCTTTTTTCCTTCTAAAATTTTGTGATGCAATATAGTCTTGTTTTATTATTTCCACTAATGTTTTATAATATCCTTAGGAGGCCCATTTTAGACCTCAAAATCCCCTTAATGGATGGCAACCTACAACCACAAACACCAATATAATCTTCTTCATTGATATGCAATCTTCTATGACTTTCCTATCTTCACACTCCACTGGTGGTTTTCTTACTCTCTTCCTTTGACATCAATGGAAATGTAATAGTTGCCGGTTGATTTTCCATGTAAAAAAAATATAATACCAAGTTCATGGGAAATGTATTCCAAGATAAATGGTGGGAAAAATGCACTACTAGGTGTCAGTTTCAATTTATTATGGCTAAAGAAATTGGCAAAGGCATTGACAAAGACATTGAAAAGGAAAAGAGGTATTAATTGACATTTATTTATGAAAATAATGGAAAATAGGAGGAAAGGAAGGTGAATGGTCATAGGTTTGCATGTGGAGGGAATTGAAGGGAAAAATAGAGGGAATTGAAGAAAATATGGGCCTCAATGATAACATGGGTTCTGAGGATCAGTCCACAGACTTTTTTCAGATCTTTTTTTGAGCTCTCTCTATTCTCTCATACTCTTGCAAACTTAGAGAATTCTTGGAGAACTCTAGCATTGGAAAAAGAAATGCAAAGGAAGGACAAGAAAGAAAAGGAAAACAAGGATAAAGTAAGGAAAGGTTGGGTCAAGCAGCTACAAATGTATTTATTTGCAGGTAACATGTTGCAAGTGTGATTTCCTAGTTGGTTTATGATGCATGGTACATGCATGTATGTATTTAGTTCTCCTTCTTTCATTGACATGGGTTTGTGGTTTCATCCTTCCCTTTCCATTTCCAGATAACCATGGTGTGATGGCGTTCATCGATTTGGTTGAGCATTGGATTGCCATATAGTTTTGGAATCAGGTGAGGTGGTCTCAAGAAAATTCCCAACGGCCCAAGAATTCCTTGACCGATTTTGGTGGGATTGCAGTAAAGCCTGAGGGTGGAGACGAAAAAAATCCCGACGGTATTGGTGAAGAAGTTCAGAGGCATCCAAGCTTGTTTGGGCTTAGGAATTTCTTGTTCAATTTTGGCGGGATTGCGGTAACGCCTGGTAGTATATGTTCTTGTTTTGGGCATAGTGACCCTTTGAACGGTTTCAACGAAACTATGTTAAATCCTAGTTGTGTGGGTGCTTGTTTAAGGCCTTGGAGCCCCTTGATTGGTTTTGGAGAGATTGTGGTAAACCCTAAGGAATCCCTGGTTGTTTTGTTGTGAGTCCAACATTCATGCTTGGAATATGACATAGGGGTGATTG
The DNA here is from genome assembly GCA_000404065.3 of Pinus taeda. Classification (NCBI taxonomy): domain Eukaryota; kingdom Viridiplantae; phylum Streptophyta; class Pinopsida; order Pinales; family Pinaceae; genus Pinus; species Pinus taeda. The sequence goes on from APFE030935700.1 coordinate 34,344, forward strand.
ACCAAAAGAATGATTTGGTTTATCCCTATTGGTCAAGTAGTATATGGAAGTATTTCACTTGGTTAGCTTTTGCATATGTTAATAAGAGTTATTTTCCCTCTTGTATTTCATGAGTTATTACACTTTTTATTATTTGGTTTTGATGGTTGTTCTATTATGGTTATTATTTTGGTTAGATGTTGGTTATAAGCATGGTTTCATAACAGGTTCTAGATATGGCTCTTTATATAGTTGATTTGATTATGAATGGTTATTTAATTCATTCGCTAACAAATTTTTTGGTGGCTATTATTACAAGAATTATACCTTCTTGATCATTCTCAGATATGTATGAGAACCCTATGTTTAGATATGCATTGATTACGTGTAGATTTCATTTTCTCAACATGTTTGACGAAATGGTTGTCATGGTTAGGCATGGTTAGGTCAATTCCTTGATCAAGTTTTGTATTAATGGCATTGTATCAATGTTATTTATCATTTTGGAAAGTCTCATTAAGTTCTGGGAAGTGGTCTGGAGACTAGCCTTGAAAAGTTGGTACTCGTTATTGTGTCATAGGCTCAGAACTGGGAAATTGGGACTACAGTTGCTACCTTGCAAGTGTATGCATTCAAATAGAGTCCTATAGTTGCATGGATGCAGTGTTATGCCTAAGGTTGGGAGTCAGGTTAAGTGAAAAAGAAATCTGACTCAGGGTTTGGGCACCTGGAGGGGTGGCTTAGCTCTTGGGGTCCTATAGCTCCTGAGGAAGGTTCGTAAGGTTTCATTTTGTTGACTTTATTTCCTTAAAGTGATCTAAGAGGTCGGGTCATGCCATAGTCACCCTCAACTCATGTTTAGCCTAGCGGGCCAGTAAAAGTGTGTAGATATGGGAGGGGTTGTTACAAGGTGGTATCAACGCGGGTTTTCATTCTCTTTGGGTGATATCTGATACCACAACGTGGTATGAGAGCATGGTTCAAACACTTGTACTGGATGGGAAAAATGTGTTTTTCATGGATTCATGTTGGTTGTCTATGTGTTTTTTATGCATGCATTGTGACGATAATTGTTGTGGTCTTGTGTTATCATGATGCACTTCATATGTTATGATGTTGATGTGTTGGTTAAGATGGAGCAGAAGATGTAGATTAGTAGAGCATGGTTGCAACACTATACCTCGAGGTAAGAGAAGATCGTCATACAAGTTTGTATGTTGGGCATACATGTATGTTGGTTAATGGTTGATATATGCCTTGTGGTTATATGCATGCCTATCGTCTATTGTTATTATGGTTACATACATGATAGATGCTAGTTAATAAGTGTGTTCATATACACATGCGTCGAATAGCCATGCTTGGTAGTTAACTTCTTATGGTATCCATTGTGGTCATATGAATGAGTATGGTCATTTCACTCAAAATCTTGATGTTATTATGTATCTTGATAATCTGAACTGACTTGTGCAGATGTGATAGCCTCCCCTGAGATACATTGAGGTATGAGTTTGATTATGTCATTTGTTTGGTTTAGATAACATGGTATGTTTACAATTTATTTGAATGTTTGACTGATTGCATGATATGAGTATGCATCTATAATATTTCATGGAGGAATGATATTGTTTTAAGACAGTTGTAATAATACAATATGTGCTTAGATGATTGGTATGCACTTGAGTATAAGTGGGTGCTAGTTGCAGTATTATGACTAAAGATTGTGAGTTGATTATGACATGATTTTTAGTCTTGGTAAAGGATAATTTCAAATTAATAGACATTATGTTTTGATCTTTGGAACATATGGTTGGCATGTGTGAACATTTGTAGAGCAATGTGTTTGGTGTTAGCATGAGAAAGTAACAATTTATTTGTCTATATAGTTAATAGTTGGGTGATGTGATAACAACTAATAAGACTCAATTATAGTAAGGTAAAAGTTAAAATAAAGGAATTGGTTGATAATTCCTTTAGTTATGTTTGGAAACCACAACTCCAAATGAATTAGTGCTTTGCATGAATACATGAATTATTCTTAACCTTCATTTTTTTTCACATTATATGGGTATGTGCTAGATTCATGATCATGTATTTGACAGGTATAACAGTTAGTTTGTAGTTATAACTAAATATTTCAATGGAATTGTAGTTCGTTGACAAATGATATATGTATGTGTTCAGTTACAAGAAGCATGCTTGGCGCAATAAGGTAAGCTAACTAGTATATTATATATTTCTTTATGCACTAACAATTATGTGTTTATGGCAGTATGATACAGGGGATTGCATCGCAAAGAGATTGCCATAAAATATTGAAGAAGGCTGAGGTTGAGCTTCCCTTGGAATAATTGGGAGCCCATGGGGTTTGAGTCATGGTGTTTGTTGCTAGTTTTGTGCTTCCAATGTTTTGTGATTAGTTTATGCTTGATTTGCATTTTTTTATGTTTGGTGCATGCCCATGCCACTTTGTTTGTGATGTCATAGTGTTATTGGATTCCCATGGTTTTCTTATTGTTTGTTCTTTTTCTTTCCTTTTTTTTATTTGAGGGTCTTGTGAATTGGTTGAGGAAATAAGAAATTTAATGGAGCTTAGGGAGAGTTTAATGGAAACCAACAAGTAATGTAAGACATGGATGAGGCTTCGTGCATGAGTAAAGGGAAGCTAAAGCTAAGAATATGATATCATGTTGGATTGGTTAGGTCCATGGGGATAAATAGATAGTGGAAGGAAAATCATGAGAAAGGTAATGTAAATGGGCTTAAGGTAACAGATGCCTTGGCTAAGTTGGGAACTGTTGTTCTCAATGTTGTGCAAGTTATGCAGAGATAAAGGGAGTTCTCTTAACCTAGACCTTATGATATTTAGTAATTACATTGTGATCATGATTATGTTGATGATTATATATATATTAATATATATATATATATATATATATATATATATATATGCATGTATGCCATTGTCTAACAGGGTCATCAGAGATCATGATTGTTTTATGCTATTGTCTATATATATATATATATATATATATATATATGTCATTATCTCGCAGGGTCGTTAGGGATCATGATTATCTTATGTTAATGTTTATATGTATATATGTATGTATGTATGTATGTTGTTTTCTGATAGGGTTTTCTGGTAACATTCTTGTGGAGGAGTGATTGTTTAGGCATGTTAATGGCATGAAGAAGTTGATGGTATTATGAGGAATCAAGTGGGAAGTATAGCCCTCACAAATATGTGAGGTTAGTATCATGTGGATATTAATTAATATTGTATGTTTATACTATGCCAATTTTTATGTTATGGACAAGTAATTATAAGGTATACATCAGCAGAATGAAAGAAGTGTGATTTGTGGGATGTTGGGACAAGCATGGATGATGGGACGACACTAGAAGCAATGTTGCTTGGTAGAATCATTGTGGTTTCTGGGTGTGTAGCACTATTGTTATGTAAATGTTTTAAATGGTGTACTTGTGATGTTGTGTACTTGTGGTGTCATGTATATATGGTGTTGTGTACATCTTGTATATGTGGTGTTGTGTACGTGAGGTGTGGTGTACATATTGTAGATATGGTATTGAGTATGTATGGTGTTGTGTGCATGTTGTACATGCGGTGTTGTGTGCATATGGTGTTTTATACGTGTTGTGCAGGTGGTGTTGTGTTTGCATTATGCAAGTGGTGTAGTGTACATGTGATTTTGTGTACACGTTGTGTAACTGGTGTTGTGTGCACATTGTGCATGTGGTGTCATGTATATGTCGTGTTGTGTACACATTTTGCGGGTGGTGTTGTGTCTAGGTGGTACTATGTACATGTTGTACATGCGGTATTGTATGTATGTTGTACACGTTGTGTTGTGTACATGTGGTATTGTGTATGTGCATTGTTTAGTCATGGTATCATGACATGTGTATTCCTTGTGTTGTACTATGTGTATGTATATGTATTGTGTTGCACATCAGGTGTAGGTGTGTGTATTATGTTGTGGTGTACACAAGATGTGGGTATATGTGTTATGTTGTACACCGCATGTAGGTGTATATATTTTGTTGTGGTGTACACAGGGTGTAGGTGTATGTGTTTTGTTGTACACCGGTGGTAGGTGTATGTGTTGTGTTATAAGCCTGGTGTAAGTGCATGTATTGCGGGGTGTTGTATGTCATGTGGTTGTATGTGTGGGGTGTACACTATGTATATGTGTACATGATTGAAACGAAGTGAAGGCACTGGGTGCTTTCCAGGTGTGGAAACCAATTCAATGTTTACGAAAATAAGAAAGGCAAATGAAAAGAACCAATTGAAAGATAAGTATAAGTATTTTATTTTAGTTTTAATTATGCATGTGATCTATGATTCTGATTATGACGGTTGAGTTTTGAGCTAACTGGATGTGATATGTTTATACATGATTATTTGATCGAAGATCTAGTTTGACTTATTGTGAGAGAAAGTAAACAAAATTGTAGTTGTACCTTATTGATGAGAAACCAATGAGGTATGATTTGAATTTATTTCAATTGCTTTTAGTCTAATAGAAATTGTGTGCTTGGTACAGGAAAGCATGGAAATGCCCAGTTTGGGTGGTTGGATTAACTATCAGAGAATTAGCAGCAACAACAAAAAGGAATTGGAATAGGCATCAGTGTGCTAGTAAAGCATTCAGGAGCAGGGCCATTGTGGGAGACTAGCATTCAATAATTTCAATTGATTTCCATGAGCATGCTAGGACTAGTATGATGGTTTTGAGGGAGGGATATACCTTGGTTTTTGGACCTTTTGATGCGAGGAAACCTTGCCAATGGATGGATCACTTGGGAAAGGGGATGTCAGGGAACTAATAAGGTGATTGATTGCATCGAAGGGGTTTACTAGATTACCCAAGGAACTATGTAACACAGAAGGGAAGGATGGTGGATGGATTTGTTTTGGGCATTAGCATTGCCAGATTGAATCAGATGCACATTGGGAGTGTGCCCTGGAACAATGAGCTCGTAAGTGTTCACTAAGGAAAAAATTAGCACAAGGATCATAGCATTGGATATTGGATGTGGAATTTGAAATTGGTAATGGATTCTAGACTTCCTGGAAGGAGGTGAATCCTGTTATTACTTTGAGCATGGAGGTGTGAGCCTTTGGATTTCCTTCTTGTTGATGTGGGCTATGTATCCTTCATTGTTTTCCAGTTGAGGCAAAGGAGTTTTATTATATGTACATATTTATGTATGGTTTGTTACTATAAATATCATAATGAAATGTGTTATAAAGCTTAAGTAAATGGTATGATTGTCAGGTTTTTTGCAGGATGTCATTGTAAATATTACAACGAGCTAGGTATAAAGTTCCATGGGAAGTATATATTGTTTTCAGCATTTTGCGAGTCATATGTGTCATAAAACATTAACGGCAGTGTTTCCCCAAGGGGAAGGGGTTTGTAACAACCCCTAGTTTATTTTTCATGTTAAAAGAAATATATAAGACCAAGGTCATTTGACACATATTCCAAGATCAATGGTGGGAAAAACATCCTAGTGGGCGTCACTTTCAATTTATTATGGCTAAGGAAATTGACAAAGGAATTAGGAAAGTCATTGAAATGGTAAAGAGACATTAATTGGCATTTAGTTACGAAAATAATGGAAAATGGGAGAAAAAGAAGGGGAAATATCACATGTTTGCATATGGAGGAAATTGAAGGAAAAATAGAGGAAATTGAAGAAAATAGAGGCCTCAATGATAAAAGGGATTCTGAGGATTAGTTCATAGACTTTTGTTAGTTCATTTTTGGAGCTCACTTTATTCTTTCATGCTCTTGCAACCTTAGAGAATTCTTGGATCACTCTAGCATTGGAGAAAGGAAGGCAAATGAAGGACAAGAGAGAAAAGGAAAGTAAGGAAAGGTTGGGTCAAGCAGCTACAACCGGATTACTGTGTAGGTAACAAGTTTCATGTGTGATTTCCTAGATGGCTTATGGATCCATGGTACAAGCATACATCTATTAGGTTCTCTTGTTGTCAATGGCATGGGTTTTTCCTGATGTGATAGTGGCTTCAGCCTTACCTTGACATTTCCAGATAGCCATGGTGTGATGGGGTTCTTTCATTTGGTTAAGCTTTGGATTACCAGATGGTTTTGGAACTAGGTGAGGCGGTCTTAAAAAAATTCTGAAGGGCCTAACAGTCCCTTGACCATTTTGGTGGGATTGTGGTAAAGCCTGGCGGTGGACACAGAAAAATTCTTCAAGGTATTTGTGAATAAATCCAAAGACAACCAAGATTGTTTGGGCCTACAAATCCGTTGACAAGTTTTGGCGAGGATGCGATAAGTCTTGGTTGTGTCGTTGCTTGTTTTAGGCCTAGGATTCCCTTGTCCGGTTTTGGCGGGATTGCGGTAAAGGTCAAGAAAGCCTTATTCTTTTTGTTGTGAGTCCCACATTCAGGCTTGGCATATGGAATGACGGTGATTGGCTGAAAGAAAATTTTGGTTTAGCCCAATCTATCGTCGAGTGGTATGTGGAAGTCCCTGACTTGGTTGACTTTTGCATATGTTAGTAAGACCTCTTTTCCCACTTGTATTTCATGAGTAATTATACTTGTTATTATGTGAATTTTATGGTTATTCTATTATTGTTATTATTCTGGTTATATGTTGGCTAAAATCATGGTTTCATTATAGGTTTTAACTATGGCTCTTTATATGTTTGATTTTAAGATGAATGGTTTTCGAATGTATTACCTAAAAAATGTTATGGAAGCTATTATACGAGAGAACTAGACCTTCTTGATGATTCTCAGTTAAATATGAGACACTATTGTGGCCATAAAAACTCCCTTACAATTTTCAAATTTAAGGGGTGGCTTCATAAGAATTGTGGTAATGCCACCTTCACATTTGATGTTTTGGTCTCTTTTAGTTTACACTTCATTGCTTCGATTGTCTTAATAGTGCTCCAACAGTTCGAAACTTGTTTCTTCTTACCTATGTTTAAATGGATTGTTTTATTCATTATCACATTTCCCTAACGCAAAATTGTTACAAACTCCCCACGAACACCTACATTAGAAACCATGTATATATTAATATCATTATCAATTTATATACAAAATGATTTACTTAATTTTGTATCTTAATACATACTATGCTATTATCAATTCAATTATATTTGCATAATATATATATTATTAAAAGTAAATTACAAAATATATATTATAAAAAACATGTAATGTATATATATATTACATGCATATCTAAAATAACATTGCATAATGTTTTTATTTTTATTTTATTGTATTATTATTAAACATTATATAATGTAAGTTGATATACTACTATTAAAAAAGGGAAAAAAGGTGAAAAAAGGTAAAATACTAACATAACCACTTTACGTAAATTATTAATGTCATCCAAAAATCTCGTTTTGTAAATAGCAACCATGCAAAACAAACTACATGCACATAAAACAAGTTTTGATACTACTTAAATTACATCAACGTAACTCATTTGTGAATAAATTAAAGCACTCGCTTATAAAACAAGGCATTATAAATTATCCACTCACTACACGTGGGAATGTTTTTTACAATATGTTCACGTCAAATATTTTTTAAAACTCAATCGCATTATATCAATGGTACATCACAATGGAAAATCATCAAAATTCCATTAATCGCATTATATCAATGGTACATCACAATGGAAAATCATCAAAATTCCATTAATTTTTTTGTAACAACGCATCACATTCCCATAGCTCCGATTTGCGATGAAGACGTAACAAAAGCCACTGTAATTTCTGGCTTATGCAATTAGTGATTTATCAAAAACCTTTTTGTTGCATCTTCTATTAGTGTTGATATCAATGACTATTACGAAATTGATCTACTCCGAGATTTTTGCTGGAGAATCATGGTCATAAATTCTTAACCACTTAGGTAAGCTTCTTATAAGACAAAAGAATTTTCCGGAAATCGCATGTAATAATACAGTGTTCACTGTTGTAAAAGACACTCACATTGGACATGGTTGGCTCTATTTTAAATAATCGCACAAACTTACAAATGAAACCGGAATGCATAATGATAAGGGCTAGCGGTTTAGGAGAGGCCAATCAACATTGAGAGCCTTCATTGAAAAATGTTCAAACGAGGAGAGTGTCCATCAACGTAGATTATTCATTGTTAAGAATTCCTATCACATTGGTATTTTTGGGTCGAATATCGCATTAAAAGGGTTTTGTTTCCTGTTTTGAAGAATTTCACAGAGAGATGGGTTCTCATCATTTGTAATCTATATAAACCTACCTCGATCTCTGTTGAGGAGGTTCCTGAACCCACAAAATTCGGAAGGAAGCGTTCCCGACCAACAGAAAGGAGAATCTATAGTCAACAGAGAGGTTATTTTTCTGGTTGCACTCTAGCAATTCAAGGAGTAGTCTTCGCTTGTTGTAGAATATTTGAAGTCCAAAGCTCTATAAGGAAACTAATTTACATTGTTGTCAAGTAAGTCAAGTTGTATCTCAAGGCTTCATGGGATTGTATATATGAGTGCTTTAAATTAATAATAAAAAGTTCTTTTTTTACTTATACTACTATAATTGAATTGCCAATTTATAATTATTCTTTTTTGTGTCGATATTGTCTTGGTTTTAATTCTGTTAGTATAGTATCATAATGAGTGATATTAACACTAATGTTAGTCATATTCATTTGATGCTAATATTAGTTTGCTATCTTCGCAAGGTTGCACATGATTTCAATCAGGATGATAATGAATTCGTTTGATGCTAATATTAGTTTGCTATCTTCGCAAGGTTGCACATGATTTCAATCAGGATGATAATGAATTCGTGGGATCAATTTGTAGTAACAGATAATTTGTTTATTTGTTTATTGTAGATTTGTCTTGGTTTATCTTATGGCTTGTAGAGAGAACTTTTTCCTCTGCACAATATAAATATCACAGTAAATTTATATTTAAAATTGGATTTAAATATGTGTAGAGGGTTTTAGTAACTTATTTATTAAAATAATTTCTCCGCATATTTGACTGAACTACTTTCATGTTATTCAACTTACTTAGTGATATGAAGGTATATCTTAACTTTAGATCCAACAGTCCTTCCCCATTTCTTTTAGGTAACTAGCTCTTGATTTGGAGTGAGGTTATCCTTCTCTTGATTAGGATAGGGTTTACCTTTTTGTCATTTAAACTAGGTTGCATTTTGCATCTTGCGTCTTAATTCTTTAAGTCTCCTTGCATAGAAGCAACTCTCATTATGGCTAGACTTATCCCTTGTTTTAGTCATCACAAAGGATAATCACACCTAAGACGACATCATACAAATGACTCATTTTCCCCTTCAGTCTGTTAATCTCGATAATTACCACTCTTAAACAAGAAGTCCATCATTGTATATGTTGTATATATTAGATAGTTTAGGCTAAACTAATCTTAGGCTAGTCTTACGATCCGGATTTAAACAGGAACACAACAAATTACAGATATAACCATAAATATAGAGATACAGTAGAAATAACTCTTCATTTCATTAATATCAAATACTGAAATATGCTTACAAACACAATGGAAATAAGACTAGTTCGGGCGATGGTAGGTTATCTTTGAGAAGAGATGTGACGGCTACATGCCTCTGAACTGTGTTACAATGAAGGTCAAAGGCCTATTTATTATTCAGAAACAATGGAAAATCCTAAACGTCCAAAAACCTAACCCTAGGAGATGAAGCGCCAAACTATGGGGCCCCGTTTGGGTAAATTGGTACATCAACTTCCAGAGGTCGTAATTTTGGCGTAAGACCTCTGTTTGACATGCACAATACCTCATTAGAAAAATCTATCCGAGGACTACAACTTTTGAATGACCAAATTAGCCCTATATCTTATTTTGGTCATGTTTTTTCTTATTAAAACATCATTTAGGGCCTCAAAACGACTCCAGAAGTTTAGGACCCAAAAAACTGCCAAAAATAGCAAATTGTGCTATAAATAAGGAAACTGAAAAACTGGAATAAAAATTGGTTGGGGTCCAAGTGGAATAGGTGGGTGGCCACCAACATCCACCTGAATCATCTTAGGACATGTGTAATTGGAGACCTACTGAACCAATTAGGGTTTCCATCATAACCGAAAGGAGTGAAATCAAGACTCCGATCAAGTAATTCCTCAGGTGTTGAGCCAGGACATTTCTAGGCCTCAGCATAATTGGTGCTAGAAGGAGGGCCAGAAATATCTATCGGTGTGGAATTTTATCTTTTTTATTATGACTGATTCTTTGGGTCATGCATTTAGCACACCTTATCCTACCAGAGGCTTTCTCAAGAAACCAATCTTGTCCTTGATTAGACCAGCATATGACGGTGAGAGAAGTGTTACTGTTGTAGATCATGTTTCACAATTTTTAGTCAAGTGTAATTAATTTAATATCAATATTGCTAATGAGATTTGCAGGTTATTCGCACTTATATTTAAAGGTCGGATTAGAGAATGGTATACCACACTGTGTTACAGGAATAAGTACCCTAGGGCTTTAGATCAGAACCCCAACAGAGCAAGAGTAATCTACAATAAGAAACACACATACAACTCAGACAACATGCTTAAATAAACAAACTATGTAAGGATGAGCATACCTGGATGTCCTTCTTTTAGGTAGTCCCAGCAGGGTTTAGACCCTCTGCAACTCCTGATGATCTTCGAATCTGCAAATCAACCAATCTGAACATAGATAACAGCATATAGATAAAGCATTTTAATGAACTCGAATTTATATCATATAAGCAAATGGTTAGTTCTAAATCAAATAATCATTCATACATGAATTACAACAACATATGATGCATAAACAAGGTCAATATTAGGAACAAGAAAGCGTTTCTTTTTATTGTAGAAAACTATAATAAACACGGAAAGAGCTCACCTAAGTCTCCTTCTTGTGGCTCCAAGCGGAACTGACCTCTAGGTCCGTCTAGTCCTAATACCATAGGGCTTTCAGTCAAAACCTCAACAGAGCAAGAGTAATCTACAGCAAGAAACATGCATACAACTTTACAAAAGCACTCCAAATGCCACCAAAGACTCAAAGACCGAAAGCAAAGCACAAGGAAACTTTGTGAGTTACGAATTCAATACGAATGAAAACTTGAACAAAAAGGGGTTTCAACTTGCACTATATGATCCAAAAGCAGCAAAAGAGCTTTGAGAAATTGACCAAGAGGTCAAGAAAGAAACATTTTCAAATTCATCAAAAAGAAACTTTTGAAAAGTAAGAAAAGGTGTATGGCCACAAAAATGACGAGAAGCAAATCAAGTAGACCAATAATCAAGCTTGACACATAGACTGAGAACAATCTTCTGTTCTGGAAGACCAGAACAATCAAGAACCTCTATAAGAAGTCTTGTGTGTTCAAACACAAATCATAAAACTCGCTCAAAAGCAAACCTAGGCTAAAACTTTTCAAAGCAGAAGAGAATTCAAAATAGTAATCTCACTGAATAATTAAATTCTAAAGACAGAAACTGACCACTCAAAAACCACACAGACCAAGAAACAAACCTTTCTGGGCAGAAAGATTTGAAGAAAGCATGCAAAAAATGGTATACACGACTCAGCTCCAGCACAAGTGCATGTAGATGTGTTTTTGAAAACCGAAACTCGTGTATACGTTGTTTCACTTCACAGAAACAAGCATGTGTATGCTTCTATAAACAAACAAAGGTGTGTATACTAAGTTTTAAAAGAAAAATAAAAAACAAGCCCTGATGAAAAAGATCAGACTTGAGGTCTGAGTTCCTAAAGGAGCAGGCAATACTATCACACCAAGCAAACCAAGAATTGAGCCCTGATTGACATTGGAAAACCCAAACTAGGAATAACAAGATTGTTATCCGTAAGAGGAACCGTCCTCTAGGTCTGTACATGATGGCTGAAATGTATTAAGTATATGGAAAGGAAACCTGTCGAAAACTGAGAAGGACTTCACTAGATTTCAGTCTGCCAAGCCATCAAAAGAAGATAAAAAAGAAACAGTTGTCTGAGGCAGACATACCCATGCTCGGAGAAAGTAAAGTATGTCCACATATCAAGTACAAGAAGATCCACTATGTATACAAGTATAAAAGACTGAAATATGTAATGGATCATCTGATCGTGATCGAACAAGTACATGTCTGAATATCACATATAAGAAGATGATCAATGAAGATGAAGGATGAAGTTGATCACTGATGTAAAAAACTGATCCAAATAGTACCAAATGAACATGATGAAATAAGATGATACTACATCCCAACTCAGATGCCAGCATATAAGATTTCGTTGTGAAGGACTGCAACATATAATGTGGAATGATCTCAATTAGCAGCAATAGGAGCAACTGACAAGTGAACCAAAGAATGTCGATACAACCCGAGGTCTTCACCAACCACCATGGTACGTTTCGATACAATATGAATAAATGATCTGAAGTCAACCATGTGAGAAATCGTTTGATTATTGGTCATTGATGTATACCATTAACAAACGCGATACTACTCACCGATAATGATAATGAGAGTCAAGGTACCTAGTACAATCTAACAAGTGCGAATAAATGAGCTGAAGTTGAACACCTAGATGACATCTCTATCATCTATTAGGATGGTGCGTCGATGTGTCTCCTGAGGGCAACAAGGTGGGAGAAGAGGCAAGGTCTCCCCTTAGCCTATAGCCTAAGGGGAGGCTCATCACTCTATGGGTAGTTACAGTCCTTTTGTTCTTATAGATATACATCATGATAAATATGATACCGAGGATGATGTTTGCTACATTCATAGGTTTATCCCCGATCAACATGTGGAGAAGGAAACTAGGAGTTGGGTTCCTGACACGGGAAATGCTTGGTCCAAACAAACAAGGTACATGTAGACTATCAATCTGTTGACCAATTCAAATGGATTCTTCCTCTGAATGATATGCATTACAAATTTACATTTAGTTTTTGGTTTTTCTGGTTTAATACACAACACCAGATTTATTGTTTTCGCTTATGGTGAGTATAGTCAACATATGATTATATCTAGAGTATCTAGTAAGCATTGGATTTAAGTATTACACAATGGTCCGATAGTGATTTTTTAAAGCACAATTTAAAGTCATTAAATTGCTACCACTGGTGTAGTTTCCCTGGAAAATGATAACTCAATATGTATTTTATAGCATAGTCTAACTAATAAGAGTTTTTTCCCTTTTTCCATTAATTTTTTCCTGATGTAAATTCAAGAGTGATTTTTTAGGATCATAAGTCTGAGTTATGTAATTCACAAAATTAGAGTGCCTCAGAGGTTTTTCAAAGCATTCAATCCATTAAACATTTAAAAATATAATTTAAATAACAAGAAACCACAACTGTATGCCAAATTCTAACCAAAAATAATAATTAAAACATAGTCTATTACATAAATAAATAAAAAAATAACTTTAAGCTTTTAAATATATTTTATAAATACACATATAAACTATTTAAAAATAATATTGTATTAATATTAATTATTAATATTATCACGCATAAACATATTTTATGACTAACAGATATAAATGTAACATTATGTTAATATTTACTATTAATTTATTTATATTATTTAATATAAAATATTAATATAGAATAATTTCAATTTCATTTCATGTTAATTAATAAATTATGTGAAATGTGAATTAAAAATATTAATACTCATAATTATATATTAGATTTATAAAAAAATAATATAAAATAATTTCAATTTCATTTCATGTAATTAATAAATTATGTGAAATGTGAATTAAAAAAAATTAAGCAGATTACAAGTGAAAATTGATTGACATGTATATCCACTGTAACCAAAAATGAATAAACGAGGAGTGGTTTTAATAAACGGAGGCAGTTGGTCGCTGAAAGAGGAAAGGTTTCAAATTAATCCCAGCCACCATGGTTCCCCTCTAGACATTTGAGAAATTAAATGAATACGACAGACCGACTTTGAATTGTGGGTAGTGATGGTAGTGTGGGTGCATCACCTCCTCGGTCATCAATATCAATGAAGGGCGCCAAATGAAATTAAAATTTTAAATGTCAAATTTGTGGAATGTGTTTCATGGATGGTTATGTGATGGTCATCCAGCGTATGGAAATATGACGAATATTTTTGGATGGATGGGAAGAGATATATTTGCTGGAGATCGGAAAGACCTCGAAACCGGTGCGATCACCAAGAAAATGTTAGAGGTTAGAAATAGTTATTGGTATATTAAATATCCTATAGGAAATCTCAGAGGTTAGAAACAGTGATTGGTATATTAAATGGAGTTGTCTATAATGCGACTTTTTGGAGATTCCGGTGACGGAATCCGGCGGAAGAAATTGAGGTTAAATCATGATTTGTTGCAGTTAAAATGGTTTTTTAACTGCATATTTGGATTCAGCACCATGAAAAACCCCCGGGACGCTTTGATTGTGCAGAAACTAGCTATCAAACATGAGATTCAATAAATTGCTGCCGGATTTTAACCGGAAAAACCCACCGGAAAGGCTTTCAAAAAGTCGCATTATAGACAACTGCATATTAAATATCTTATAATATTGTAAATAAGGCTTGTCGCCATTTCAGCGGTGGAGCACCTTTCTTGATTTTATTTACTACTAGAGAAAGCCAATACAATATGACCCTTTTTCCCCTGGTCTACACCCACCCATCCCACCTGTTCAGTTGGCATTTATGGATGGTCAGCCTCAAGTAAAGGCTTACTTTATCATATCACTCAAGGCGTAATATCTTATTTCACCATTGGCTTTGATTTGGAGTACTTTTATAACAACACATTCATATGGAAACTTGCAAGTTTTCGGACACAAATATTAAATCACATGTTCTGGGGTCCCTTTTAGATGCTCATCTTGCCATAGAACAAGACACTTAAAAAGAAATTGTCCTCGTCGTCCTAGTCGTCCTGGTTATAAATCATGTGGGAGAAACTTTCAAGAGAAATTCCCCACTAAATCCTCGATAAAAGAGCAGGAGAGGTCTTCACCCACAGGTATGTCTATGTTATCTACTGCTCTCGGTTCATCTCCCAAATTGTCTAGAAGCCTATCTATGAAGACTAGTTCATATGCTCATTTGCCCTGGAAATCTATATCTCCTCTTGAGAATTGTATAGTGAATCATATCTCACCTAGGAATCAAACTCTTGAAGAATGATTTCTTATCTGAAAAGTCTCGAAGGCCAGCCACTCCATCTGGGAGGGTGGATCATAATTTTTTTAACCGATATGCCCTGGAGCCTCTTGTTGTTATAGAAATTTGCTCCCCTGTACCTATTCCTCCTCCCCAGTATGATATACCATCTACTTCTCACATCACCTACATCCCTTCATCTTCACCATCTCCCATTAAAATTTTACCTTCAGCTAAAGGAAAAGAACCTTGTACTACTATCACTCCCCAAAATTCGCATGTCTCATCCCCCATAAACTCTGTGGGAAGTGACCTTGATTTTCTTTTGAGGAAAAAACCACTTGAATTACATCCTCTCATGATTCACAAACCTGATAAGCCTTCTTCTCCGTATATTAGTCCTAATTCGGCAAAGAACATTACTGTAAGGAGAAAGCAAAATAGAAGCAATAGGCATTTCGGGGGCAGGAAGGAAATGTCTGGCATTGAGATCTGTGACCTCTCTCTCATTTATATCCCTATTATTAATCTATCTGTAAATGGCCCTCTTAGAGCAAGCCAGCCCGAGCATAGGCCATCATGACTCACATCCTTTCTATGAACATAAGAGGTCTAGGGGCAGACTAAATATACTTGGCCCTAAGAATCTGTTTTATTCATTACAGTCCAAATTAACCTCATTCAGGAGACTATGCATGGTGTTCTTGAATCCATAATTTACTTTAGACAGATGTTTCCCTTTTGGCACATTGTGGCTACAGAGTCAAATGGTCAATCGGGGGGATTGGTAGTTCTATGGGATCCTGGCTGGATTAGGGCAAGGGCATTCAGTTGTTTTGCTGGCATCCTGCTCCTTGCAAATTTTCGGGGGTATGCTGGATCTTTTCATATTTTGAATATATATGCCCCTTACTAGGATCGGTTCACATTTTGGAACAGACTCTTGGCATCAGAGTTATTGGATATTGTATCCTTGATGATTGTTGGTGATCTATTTTTCACTTTGAATTCAGATGAAGTTTGGGGTAGAGGTAGGAAAAATGATCCTTTGGTAGGCCCCATAAAAGATGTGATGCTTCATCATAATTTTGTTGGTATTTGTCCCTCCCAGATGGGACCAACTTGGGACAACAGTAGAATTGAAGCTGCATATATTGCAAAAAGGTTAGATCGATTTATAATCCATGACAATATATTAGATAGAATGGGCTTACCAGTATCAAATATTGAAAAATGTTTCATCTCTAACCACAGACCAATCTCTCTTCAATGGAGGAATCAGGGTTTCAGGAAAGGCTATCATTTTAAATTTAACAGAGTTTGGTTGGAGGACTCTAAATTTAATGAATTTATTCAAAAAACCTGGATTAATTTTCCTTCTCATGACCAAAATTCTCACTCTATGTCCTTCATAGGTAAGCTTGCATCTCTCAGGAAGAGTGTAAAAGATTGGAAATACAGGAAAAGACTCTTGAATAGGAATGACCTTCATGACATTCAAATGGAGTTGGATAGGACAGTTGGAAGATTGTCAAAAAACTCCATTTCATTAGAATTGCGCTGTCGTATAGAGGAGCTAGAAATGAAAAAAACAGAATCTTCTAGACATTGAAGAAGCTTCCTGGAGACTCAAAAGTCGTGCAATTTGGCTAAAAGAGGGTGATAGAAACACCAAGTTTTTCATAGATTTACAAACTCCAAGTGAGAAAGAAATACTATTTGGGGGATAAATGATGAGGAGGGTAATTTTCTTCAAACACAGGAAGATATCTCAAGAGAGGAAGTTAAATATTTTGAAAAATCATAGAAAGGATCTGGGGCCTATGGGATTGAGGATATCCTTTGGGGAATTGATTTTATACCCACAAATGTTTGACAAAGAACAAAATGATTGCCTCTTCAAACATCTCTTTGAGGAGGAACTCCTGATGGTAGTGAAGTCTTTTAAAAAAGACAAGAGTCCGGCCCTTGATGGATGGAGGATTGAGTTTTTCATTCATTTCTTTGACCTGTTAAAGAATGAATTATTGGGGATGGTAGAGGAGACAATAATCTCGGGGAAAATTCATCATCTCATCTCATCTACTTATATAGCACGCATTCCAAAAAAATCGGAAGCATCCTCTTTTCTAGATTTTAAACCTATCTCCCTCTGTAATATCTCTTATAAAATTATATTAAAAATTATAGTGGGCAGAATTCGGGATACTTTATCCAGGTTCTTGACTCAGCATCAACATGATTTTCTCCAGGGAAGGAATATCCTAGACGTAGTAGCAAACACTCAGGAAAAATTGTTCTCTATGCATACAAAAAAAGGCGAAGCAACCATACTGAAGATTGACCTTAAGAAGGCTTATGACTGCCTTGACTAGGGATTTATAAGATGTCTTCTTGTAAAAATTGGCTTAAATTCTTAGTGTACAAATTGGATAATGGCCTGTGTTGAAAAAGTTAATTATGCAATCATTATAAACGGTATGCCTTCCACTTTTTCTCGACTGCTAGAGGATTGTAACAGGGGTGTTCGCTATCCCCTCTCTTGTTTATTTTAGCTATGGACTCCTTAAGCCTCCATATCAATAGAGCGATCATGGAAAAAAGATGTCAGCTTTTGAAGATCAGCAGGGGTAATGTCATCTCTCACAACTTATTTGTGGACGATATCTTGATCTTCGGAATGCTCTGTTGACTTACTAGGAAATGTTTACATTGTATTTTGGATAAGTTCCAAAGAGCTACAGGTCTTCTCATAAATGATTCAAAATCCTCCTTTTATCATGGGGAACTTAATATGGAATTTATAGAGCATCTGGTTCAACTGTTTCAGATTGATGTGAGGTCCATAAAGGATGGTATGAAATACCTGGGGTTTCATCTAAAATCAAAGGACTATACTAAATCTGACTAGATATGGATTTCGAATCAATATTTCAAAAGGATATCTGGGTGGGAATATAAGTGTTTCTCACTGGTAGGTAGAGCGGTCTTAGCTCAATCAGTACTGGCCCAATTAGTAGTGTATTGGGCTCATATTTATTACATTCTAGCGAATATCATTCATCTGCTGAATAAAATGGCTGCAAATTTTATTTGGGGAGGAAATAAGGAGAAAGGCTAATATCATCTGTCAAAATTCTCTAACCTCACCTTCCAAAGAAGAAAGGCGGATGGGGAATATTGGATATCTGGACTTTTGGAAAGGCCTTGCTATGTAAGTCTCTATGGAGGGGAGTTTTTGGGGATAGCTCATGGAGCAAAACTATCAAGAAGAAATATATGGCTAGCAGAGATATCTCATATTGGTATAGGAAGGGGAAGATTGGGTCTTCACTGGGCTCAACCATATGGATGAGCTTCCGTAAAATTGAAGCTATTTTCCTCAAAAACCTTGTCTGGAGTCTTCAATAGGTAAAAAGATTTTTATTGGTCTTAGATCCTATTTTGGGTGGGGGGCGGACATAAATATATCTCATCATCTAATGGAGTTCTTTGACAGAAAAGGGTATTTTACCTAGAATCAAGTTATTGCTGACTGGCAAGGCGCTTTCCCCATCTAGAAAAATGCTTCGTCTATGGGCTTGATATGACCTTTAGCTCAACAGTGGACTTAGATTCAGTGGTGTTTAAGGAACAAAGGTTTTTGTCGCAACAAGGATGATGATGTCCTTGTTTGGAAGGGGATCAGAGGAAAGGACACAATTAGTGTTAAAGATATCTACTCAAATCTTATCAGTATTAAGACTTCTCAATCTCTTATCATCTTTCCTTTATCATTATGGAAAACTGGTTGTCCTCATAAAATCATCATATTCTCATAGTTAGTTTTTCATAATAAAAATATGGCGTGGGAAAACCTATAGAAGAGGAATTTGTCAGGACCTGGAATATGTTTAATTTGCAAATCAGCGGAAGAAAATAACTACCACATGTTTCTACAATGTTCTATCTCCTAGCAGCTTTGGAGAAACCTTGCTTCTTATTTTGGTTTAATTTTGTTTTGCAATCTTCACTAAAAGAAGCACTTGATTGGTGGAGTAGCCAGAAAGAATCCTGGAGAGCAATTTCTCAACTAGTTTTGTAGTCTATATGGAAATGAAGGAATAATATTTTGTTTCAAAACAGAAAGGAAGGTCTTGGGGTAATTTTTGAGAACATTATCTCTCTTTATAACTCTACTCCTGACAAGTCCTCTCAGAACAATAGGGAAAAATAAAAAGAGCAAACAAAAGATCTCATGGTTTTTCCAAGAGCTTATTTTGATGGGGTGGCACAAAATGGTATATGTGCTTGTGGGGTCCTCATTGTCATGGATGATGATCAACAGTTTGAAATCTACTGGAATGGGGAAAGAGGAACTAATAACAAAGCAGAGGCAATGGCACTATCAGGACTTCTTCTTTTTAGCATATTCCTAAACATACAGTCCCTATAGATCTTTGGTGACTCCAAAATCATAATAAATCATGTCACAACAAAGAATCATATTAAAAATCAACATCTATCTGGTTGGATGAACAGAATTGACACACTCTAGGGGAGGAGGAATGAATATTCTATTCAGCATGTCAACAGAGCACAAAATACCCAAGTTGATGTCTTATCAAAGAGAGGACTTCTATCACAGATGGGAAAATGGAACATGGATATTAAAATAGAAGTTGAAACTTATTCGATTCAGGATTTTTCCTTCCGGGCACATAAATCTTACATTTTCATTTTAAAATTCCCATGTATGTTTTCAGGCTACTGTTTATCTTGCATCATTTTGCATATTTTGTATATCTTGTCTCAGCTGGTAGACGATGCCCCTTAATGGGGCTTTGACTCATTTAGACTATTTATTTGTTTAAGCATTGTCTTCCCTTCTGGTTTATAGCTTGTTGGCAACTCTTATACTTCTATTTCTTCACTATTTCTGGTGGAATATTGGCTTTCAGATATATCAACATACTTTTGTTTCCTCTACACTTTTGTACAAGTTTGAAATTATCTCTCATATGAAACTATTCAGATATATTTGGACTTTATATGATTATCTAGCATAATACAATCAAGCTTTTTTCGTAATGAAAGAAAATAAAAATTAAAATTAAATCAGTGACCGAGTATGAAAGAATGCCAAGCTGGTATAAATAAATATATAAAATATATATAAAATTGTGAAACTTCCAATTTTCTCACTAGCCCATCATTTTGACACTTTTCAAAATTATTTGAAAGTCAACCGTGATGGGTTTATTTGTAAAATAAATGTATTTTACGATTAAAACGCAGTTGTCTATAATGAGACTTTTTGAAAGCTTTTCCGGCTGCAATTTATTGGAATCACAAGTTTGATAGCTATTTTCTGCACAATCAAGGGGTTCCAGGGGTTTTCCATTAAAACGGGTAAATGGGCGTCAATTTTAAATTTTAAAGCTTGATCTCTAGGAATTTGCAATAAACAACACTCGGAAGTTGGCAGGTCTTTTCACTGTACTTAGCATACGTGATTACTGCATGGTCCAGTGGTCGTATGCATGTTACACCCACCATTAATTTTGCGATCATATCCATTTCTCTGGCATCGGCAGGCAACACCACTCCGAATTAACTATTCGGACGCCTTTAATGTATTTTTATTAATATAAATGGGTGGTTGGTGGAATATGCATTAAATTCCAAGTTCCCACCATATTTCAAACATGGCCAGTCGCTCAGTATATTTCAAATTAAAAATTTGCGCGCCGATTTTTTGTTTCAAATTGTTGAATAGGGGCGCGATGATTCTGTGTCATTTTCGCCCTGGGATGATATGCTCAGCGTCACGTGCAACGTCGTAAACATCGCCCCTCATTGTATTGCAGGGCATCCAACTCATGTAAGTGAGAAAATTTTGTGTATTTATTGTCGGAATCAAATTCAATTTTTGTTTCTAACTTTCATTTGTTTGTTTCATTTTTTATTTTACCGAGAGAGATTTAGTAGATAGACTTTGCGATTCTACTGTTATGGGGAAATCATTCCTTGATTGTCACGGAATTTTCCATGGTATAAGCCACCGTTCTTGAATATCTTGAATCAATTGCGGTGTAATGTAATTAGATGAATATGGTTCTGGTGTAATGTAATTAAATGAATATGGATGGAAAACCATGGCTGTCACAGTATTCATAACCTACATGACATGAAGACAACGATAAATCGCAGCCTAAGTCTTGGAAAATGAAAACAGTGTCATTGATATATTGTATGAGCCACGTTTGTGAGTACAGTACTAATTCTGATGTCATTGATGAGGTTATGAATATTTATTTCCAAGCATGGGACTTTATAGACTTTGTGGACAGTTCAGATCCAGAAACCAATTTAGTTAGTCTAGCAGTGGACAAAGAATTTGACACTCTCCAACGCATTTGAAATAAACAGTTCAACCATTTACTGCAACTAAAGGTCAGGCCACTTGTACAGGAAATGGAACAACTTCCAAAACATGGAACACCACCGAGCATAGATAGGTACAACTTTGAGGAATGGATGACTGTAACTCTGAAATTTAATTTGCACAAAACATGGAATGCAGTAGATGCTAATTCAGATAATGCAATCTATGATCCACGATGCTTATACGCAAATATTATTATTCATTGAATAAAGAATGAGCTTGATGAAGCACTAATAAAAATTGCAGTAAATGGGTGGGGAACGGAATGGAAGAAGAAATATATCATGCAACTTTTATAGACGAAAAAGACAAGGGAATGCGAGAACAAGTAACATTAATCGATGGCTTACTGTTAGGGGTTTATGTTTGTGCTTATATTTGAATGTATGGATATGATAACTCACATACAAGCTCTGGATGTGTTCGTTTGTATATTGGCTACTATAACAACGACCTTTACAGTCACACTAATACGATTCCGGAAGCCAACGAAATAAAATTGGTTGCATTTGAAATGTAACAAATAATTTTATCAAATGTTAATCGCCTTTTATCCCAATTCATATTCTAATTTCAATGTCATTTTTGTTGAATGTTAATTTCTTTTTCTCTACCGATTCATACGCTACTTTCAACAGACAGTTTTTAATTGATTTATTAGTTGTAGGTATAAAAACACATATAAATTTATTTTTATTTCAACTTTATTTTCAGTCATAATTTTATTTTTAAAAATAAAGAAGATTTTATTTATATCCATTTAATATTTTATTTTAATTCTAAGTGTTTCAATATTTTATTATTTTTTTATTAAAACCTAGAAAAAACAATTGACTATTTTCCCTTTTGCGTTTCACATAAATTTAAATTTATGAGAATGTATAAAAACTTAGTTTGTGTCGATAAATTTTTGCCTCGGTTTTATTTGGATTTTTTTGAAGTGAAGTAAGTAATCTCTAAGACAAATGTATCCTCACATTTTTATTTATAAAAATCATATTATAGTAAGTTTTTTTTCTTTTAAGTTTGACTTCAAAACTTGTAACAACAGATCAACTTATCTTGCGTAACAAAATAATATTATTTTTGTCAGGCCAGGTAACTCCAGAATGAGCGGGAGAAAAACTGATATATTATTCATTAGCTAACACATACTTATATACATAAACATGACGGATCATTTCATCTTCTTGATGACTGTCCAGTTCACCCATCCGTTTCGGATTAGGTGTCAACATTCCCCCCCTTAATCTGAAGGGATGTTGGTGAGTCCAAGCATCTTTCTGAATCTTTCAAGCTTTTCTCTTCCAAGCGCTTTGGTGAAGATGTCTGCAACTTGCTCATTGTGGAACAATGGCGGAGATGGATTGTTTTGGCCTCAACATGATGTCGGATCAAATGATATTTAGTATTGATATGCTTTGTACGATCATGAAACTTTGGGTTCTTGGCCAACTTTATTGCAGAGGTGTTGTCAATCATGAGTGGAGTTGATTGTACTTGTTTCACCTGCAAATCTTCAAGAATTTTTTTGAGCCACACAATTTCTTTTGTTGCTTCAGCTGCTGCCACGTATTCTGCTT